>ML352613.1:0-109862 GCA_005239505.1 Nicotiana paniculata
ACGGCCTGATTCCTGTAAAACCAGGGATATGTAGGCAGCTCAGAAGCCAGAGTGCGGCCTAAACCTCTCTAATTGTTTCGCTCGGTCAAAATTGGCCATCTATCTTTATCCGACAACTCTTTCATCCTTTTCGGGTAAAGAGGGACAGCAGTTGATACCCAATTTTTCCCAAAATATTTTTAAAATTGCATATGTACCTTCAAAGTCATGCATTAGCATCAATTGTTATTTTTCCACAATTTTTTCACATTTTTTATTAATTTGTCCAGTATTTTATTTCTAATAATAATTACAAAATTGCATCACAAATGATTTCAAAACACTTCGTGACGTAATATTACTATTTATGATTTTATTGAGTCCAAATTATTCCGTAAATAGCCAATTTGGTACTTTTGGCTACAATTGAAAGTATAGTTTGCATTATTTTTATCAGAAATTAGCCTTTTGTATTTTTAAATACTAAATAACCCGTTTCAAATCATATTTATGCATGAAATTCACTTTTATGATTAT
Organism: Nicotiana paniculata; assembly: GCA_005239505.1. Lineage (NCBI taxonomy): Eukaryota > Viridiplantae > Streptophyta > Magnoliopsida > Solanales > Solanaceae > Nicotiana > Nicotiana paniculata. The sequence continues at coordinate 517 of ML352613.1, forward strand.
TAATTATTTTACAAATTATTTTAATTAATTTAATTGGGCCACTTATTATTTCAACTACAGCCTAAATTAGCTAGCCCAAATACCTTATAGACCAACCCAATATAACTAGGCCCAAACCCCTACCTAACCCGACCCAATTCTTGCTGAATCCTGGTCGTTGATCATTTTTTATCAAAGGCCCAGATTAATTATTTCCTTAATTAACTTAAACTACCCCCTCCCAAACCCCTCATTCCTCTCTTTCATTCTGCCATCACCCACACCCTTTCTCTCTCAAGTTCTCTTAGACCCTAACCTTAATTCCCCCTTGTCAGGGCTCTCATGTCATCGACTATGGGGGCTTACCACCATCCTCCAGCCTTAATGGCTCTCCTGTGCCGGGATTCCTGCCTTCTTTGAGGTCCTCAAGGGACCAGTGGCCATTCCACTCACCCTTGAGCCTGTGCTCACCATTCTCAGGCCACCATGACTCGATCAAGTAAGATCTTTCCTTTTTCTGGCTAAACCTATGGGTTTCTAAGCCGATCTCTCAATTTCTGGGTTATTTTCTAGAAAAACCTAACCTCTTCTACTGTACCTCTTAGATCTATAACAGATCTAGGGTCTTTCTGAGCTATTTTCGTTTGTTTCATGAAAAACCTTTCGATTTATCAAAGGCGTCACTTTATTTTTCCATTAGGGTTTCCCGAACTGTTCTTCAAAATATATTTCTGGTCTTTTAATGTTGTTCTCTGATGTTTAAAATGACCTTTTGTTGTAATTGCTTTTTAGTCATAACTCGTTATCATAAAACCTTAGTTTCAACACTTGTTGTAGTTCTGAGTCCATCTTTGGTAATATGTTCGTGTGCTTGTTTCTCATGAACACTCTGAGTTTCTTGATTTTACCCTATTATGTTCAATAGGGTTTCTGATTCTTGCTTCTTCCGCTTATATTATGTTTATTCTGTTAATTCCTCTAATCAGTTCTATCTTCTCTAGTTGAATCCCTGATTCTTTGTGATTCTTACTTTACTATGTTTCTGATTTTACTTCTTCTTGCCTATTATGTGTTTATTCCGTTTGTTCATAGAAATTTGGTTTTAATTCTCCCCCTAATCAGTACTGTTCCTATTTGAATCCCTAATTTTCTGTGATTAACACCTTTTACTGGTTTCCTGTGATGATATTTTTCACTGATTTTCGACCTCTAGATTATTTTATCGCCTTATTTTATGGTTGACTATACTGTTAATTGATTCTTATGATATTTCCTTAATTAGAACCTTATGTACCTAGTCCTAATTACATGTTCTGTACTTGCACTGTTTGAATTGTTTCCTTATCTGTTATGCTCTAGTTACACATTGATTTCTTTCCTTATTTGTTACATGTTCTTACCGTTTGAAGTTGACTCCCTTAATCAAGGGAGTACTTGCACTTGTTTTACTCTAATTAGTTCTGAATTCCTTAATTTACTGCATAATTGTGATTCTTACCTTATTCTACCTAGTTTTAAACAACTCTCTCTCTCTCTCTCTGTATATATATATATATATATATATATATATATATATATACAAACACACTGAACACACACTGAACACATACGAACACACTAGTTCAAACTCTATCTCTCACACTCAAAGCTTTCTGCTCTCTTTCTGTGTCACTTACTATTATTTTAAGTTAGCCGACTGAAAGCCAAGGATAACTATTGTGCTCTCTTGTCCCTTCACTTTGTGGTTACTGTCTCTTTACTGGTATGTTCTGATATTCAATTCAAGTCCCAAAATCAATATGTTTCTTTTACTGCTTCAGTTTATCATGTTCTCAATCTGTTTCTATCTATTGTTTTGCGGTTCAACATGTAATTGACCTCCTTGCATCACTGCTTCATCTAGTATGCTAGTTATGTCTTTCCTCTTTAGGGTTAGCATTTTCTAATAAACTTGTAATCTGTCTCAATGTAACTCTACTTTGTTTGATGCTTGTGTACTGGTTGCCTAGTTCTGGTATGAACCTATTGATTTGTTTCCCTAAGTTGTCTTGATGCTATGCTCAATCATGTTTAGTATGAAATCCTATACTATACTATCTCCCAATCCCATGAATCCCCTAGAGTACGTCTGATTTTGTGACTTTGTTCTAATTAGCACTCTTGAATTCATGTCTTACTATTTGCACCAAGTGCAAACGACTCCTGTCTATTATGTGTTCACACTACCTGCTCTACGTGTCCCCAATCCCCAGATATCCCTGTGTGAAGGTTTGTTCTTTGAGTATTGTTGAACTTGTTTAACTGACCTGCTGTTTGTTTAAATTCCACAACTGTTTTCAAAAGTCTTTTTACAAAACAATTCTCCTATTTTATAAATTTACTTCAACTGGGTCTCTTTTTCAAATACTGCTTTCCTGTTAAACCTTTTCAAAACTATTTCAAGCACTCTCACTCTACTCTTAGGTCCTTAAGTTCTGCCTCTCTAATGTGTGACTGCTTAGGGATCCCAATGAGATCCCTCTGAACTTTGATGCATTAGAGCTGGCTCTTCCACACTGCACTTACTCAATTATGGTTGTGAAATCTGGGTGTGAGCACTGCCCAGGATCCCTTGAGGTCCTTAGGGAACTCTGACACACCCGGATATGAGAAAGGCTATGAAAAATTAGGGCGTTTGAGGTTCTGAGAATCTGGGCCTGTTTTCAGGCTCCCTATAGTGTAACTTCTAATTTTTCTTTATCTATTTATGTAATTCATTCACATTGGTCTGTAATAATTGTTGTAAACGAATATTGGGGATTGATAGTAAAAAGGGAAGAGTAGCCATGTCTGTTGTCGATATCAATGAGGTAGAAACCATGCCTTAGGCTTACATTTCTATGTGCGCATTAGAATCCATGTTTAGGACCAATACATTCTAAGCATGTCATGCATTAGATATCATGTTCTTATGTTTACTGTTTCAACATCTCATTTGACATTATTTTCGTCACTTAGAAATCCTTCTTTTAGGCCTAATAACAACATTAACATGAAAACTGTCGCTACTGCATATTCTGAAATCATGCTGTAACTTTATGTGCATCTAGAAATCATGCTTTTTTAGGAATTTTGCATATAATCATTCTGCATCTTAAAAATGTTCACACTAGATACCCTGTTTTAGGATTTCACTAAGCCACTCCTAGCTAAACTACTAATGTATGAAAAAAGGAACATAAGACAGTCTCACATATGATTATCCTGTGTTAGTAAAACTGGTAATAACCCATGTGTCTTTGCAACACTTAGAACATCATGCTTTAGATAAAAACAACTTCTAAACTGTTTTAATAATTCTGATAGGTAACCAACCTTTATAAAACTGGAAAACTGTTGCCTTTGTGTTTTCTGCTTATTGGTTAACAGGCTTAAAATCAGTAGGCAAACTGATTTGGGCTCCTGCTTCTGGGTTTATAAAATTGAAACTGCATATCTTCTGCGTTTCACTTAGACATCATGTTTTAGGATCCTGTTTAATAAAACTGCCCTTGTTTGTGTTTTGAGTTGTGCTGATTACATGCATTATCTGTGGAGGTAAATCTGAGCCTCTTAATTGCTCTTTACTGCCTTTATCTACTAAAGTCCTATTTGTTCTTTTCTGTCGCCTAGTATTTTCTCCTTTTAAACCTTAGGGGTCTGTCTAGAACTGCCTATAGGTAGAGGTCCTAGTCTCTTCCATGACCATTAAGAAGGGACGGGTAACAACACACATAGAGGTCGTTAAATAAACTCGCTTAATAACTACTAAGGAGTGGGAAAGGGTAGACATGAATATGATGACATGTGCTCTAATGCCCCTCATTGAGGAGTGATTAACGGGAATTGCATGGATATGATCCTATAGGATAAACAACCTAGGACCCTCTATCCCTTACATATGTGTGTTTAGATCGTAACTCTTTCAAAACGTTATATGTGTGCCTAGACTCTAAATCTTTTAAACTTTAGCACATATGTGTGCTTAGACTGTGAATCTTCCCAAAAACCTTTATTTATTTACCTATGTATTTTTATTGCTTATGTGCTACCTGTTTTAAAATTCACAAAACTTGTTTGGCCGGAAACCACTGTTTTGGACTTCGAGGGGTGCCTAACACCTTCCTCTTGAAGTAATTTCAAGCCCTTACCCTATCCCTGGTTATCCAGTCTGTGTTTGTAAATGGCCCTTAGTAGGTGCCCTAATGCACCTTAATTCGTTAGGTGGCGACTCTTTAATTTCTTACCCTTTTCCCAAAAGGAAACGAGTCGTCCCAATAATGTCAAATACCCCGACCGATCTGAAAGGATAGGGAGAAGAGAGGGGTGCACGACAGCATGTCGACTCTGCTGGGGATATTTCCTAGGCTTTTACCATTCTCAAAACGCTTTGTGAACTTGTCTTTACTTTGTTAATACTTGCGACCTTTCCCTTTCCCCGTTTATGTGAAATTAGTTGTTTATCTCTTTCAAGTACTTGTTCTTTTCAAAATCAAAACTGACATGTTTCCTTTTGTTTTCCTTTGTAACTACTTTTTAATCATAATTGTTGTATTTACCGCTTTCATAAGGTGCAAATACACGACAACATTCTTTTATTGCTCATTTATTATTGCATAATCATGCTCAACATCATATTCCACTCGTGCCTATACAAATCCTATAGAAACGCCTGATGAGTGGTTGCGCTCTTCCATTTTATATCACCCCTATATTCGGAAAGGCTTATTTGCGGTAAAACTAGTCGATCATTGGTGCAGTCGACGATTCCGTGACTTTCCCCCTCAAGTTGTCCGCTTGAGGGTACCAGTCTAAAACCCCATAGAAACCTTAATCTGTTATATTGTATATGAATCATGGTCAAACCTAGCCGGGTTAATGTGTCATCCGCACAATAACCCTTTAAGACAGCCTTATCCAAAAGTCCATCGGGTTTTGCATAATCCCCACGGACGCAATCATGTTTTGTGCATTTATTAGGAGAACTAAATACCTGTATGGTAATCATAAGTGTATAAATAGTCGAGTCTGACAGGGATAAGGGTCTAACCTTATCTATTTTGCAGAAAATGAGGCACGAAGTCCCCAGGTTCCGCATGGTCCAAAGAATACCACAACTGTTGCTGGATTGGTGGGAATACATTTCGCCAAGTGACAAAGACCATGTGAAGAGGGTCCTCGGAAACTTGCCTTCTTTACTGGATATCCAACCAAACAACATGTTGATTGAAGCAGTCACTATGTTCTGGGACAGAGAAAGGTCTGTGTTCCATTTTGGCAACATAGAAGTGACCCCTCTCTTGGAGGAGATAGGGGCTTCGCGGGATTACCTTGGGACAGCCCAGGTTTGTTGGTGCCGAAAAATCGTGCCGCTAGGGGGTTCCTGAAAATGATGGGTTTAAAAAAGAACGATGATTTAGATTTCCTGACAGAGTCCTACATACCTTTTGACTATCTCTATGAACGATACGGCCATAGAAAATCCTATCGTATTTTCCACAATGAATTCTCTATTACTTCCTTGGGTCATATTCATCACAGGGTTTTTGGTGTTTGTTCTTTCCTTCCTGGGTATGATAGTATTTCCAAGAAAAGGAGATAAGATTCACACTAGACTGGATATGGTAGCCAAAACCTTAATGGAGAGGATCGAGGGCAAACATATACCATTATTCCTATGATCATAGCAGACATATACCGAGCCTCGGACCGCTGCTAGAAGGGGTTCAAACACTTTGAGGGTTTTAATCTTCTACAACAGGTTTGGTTATTGGAGCATCTCCCAAGGGGTCAATATCATCAAGAGTTACCACGAAGGGCGTGGAATGATCATATAGCCTTCCATCACCCTAAGAGAATGACCTACATGCCAAACAGATTTTCTCAATCGGAAAATTCTACGGAATGGGCGTAGTTTTTTGATAATTTTACTGAGGACCAAGTTCAATGGATGTTCGAATGGTTCCCTACCAGTGAATTCATCATCAGATCGAGGGATGCTCCGCACCTGGTGTTGATCTGTTTAAGAGGCATATACCCTTATGTTCCCATCAGGGTTATGAGACAGGCAGGTATGAAGCAAGTTATACCGCGAGTTTCTAAAATGAGCCATTACAGGGCAGATTTTCAAGACGACGACATCCCGTACAAATGTGAATCTCAACATATGTGGCATCTAAAGGTTATTATAGAAAAGGACACCATCGAGCTCAACAAATACCACACAGGGCATGTACACTTTTACCTATCATGGTTGGAAGACAGCATAGCAGGGATAGTTGAGCCGGGAATCGACAGAAACAGGGTCATAGACAAAGCGACTTAGGCTCAAGTGAAATAGAATAAAATGCGCAAAAGGGTTCGTGATTTCTAGGCCAAGCATCTGGAGCAACACAAGACTGATATGGAACTGATCAATGAGTGGAAGTAAAGGGCTATCAAATCTAATGAAAGGATGGAATATTTTGAGCAGGATCTGATGGAGCTAGAGGCGAAGATGAGGAAAAGGGTCACCGACTGCCAGAATGCTGAGGGAAATGAAGGAGGGCATCTACCAAGGGTATACCCACTGTTGGGCATGCACAAGCTGGGGAACCTGATTGACAGAGCCAAGATAGTTCACACCGGGCTAGTTGGTGTTAAAAAAGATCTTTCCACATCAAGATGAAGCCAAAGGGAAATTTTCTTTCAACTGGCAAGGTCCGTATATGGTTCACAGATTATTGACAGGAGGAGCCCTCATGCTTGCAGAAATGGACGGAGAAGTCTGGCCAAAGCCAATCAATTCAGATGTTGTCAAACGATATTATGTGTCACTTTCTATGCTTTTCTTTAATGATGTAAACTGAACTATGCCTGACCTGATTCCCATTTAAGATGGGATACGTAGGCAGCCTTATGGGTTCGGTCATAATTCAATAAAAATCTCATTTCCCCCCGTAATTAGAGACTGAACAGAATTTTGAGAAGGACCCTCAAAATTCTGAAGAAAGTTCGGGCGATCGCAGCATGTACAACGATCAGAATCATCAACCATCTAACTGGGGCAGAATTTTAAGGAGGACCCTCAAAATTCGGTAGCATGAGTGGTTGCAATGTCTTGAACCATGTCACGGTCGTCGGTTCATCTAAATTTCTCAAAAAATATTTTTACTATGTCTTTATAAAATCATGCACGTTTTCAAAATATAGCTCTATTTAGCAAACGCTACCCCGATGACATAAACAGGGTCATCAGACCAAGCAGACTGAAGCAAGCAAAGCCAGAGGGGATACGAACCAACCTTATCCCTAACCGTCCAAAGACAACTTTCATAGTCCAACGGGAACCTGCATCATGTTTAAATTTATGCATAAAATACGCTTGTGTTGCTTTTATTTTCAGGTAACCCGGCAAGAAACGGCTATCCCAGCAGGAGTAAGCCCACTCCAGTTCTCCCAACTGTATCAAACTCGATATCCCGCAAGCCATTCATTCGCTCATCCCTAGATGTTGTGTCCACTCTTGTGATAACTTCATCGGTATACTTCGCCGATGAATCCAGAACTACATACGGCCTGATTCCTGTAAAACCAGGGATATGTAGGCAGCTCAGAAGCCAGAGTGCGGCCTAAACCTCTCTAATTGTTTCGCTCGGTCAAAATTGGCCATCTATCTTTATCCGACAACTCTTTCATCCTTTTCGGGTAAAGAGGGACAGCAGTTGATACCCAATTTTTCCCAAAATATTTTTAAAATTGCATATGTACCTTCAAAGTCATGCATTAGCATCAATTGTTATTTTTCCACAATTTTTTCACATTTTTTATTAATTTGTCCAGTATTTTATTTCTAATAATAATTACAAAATTGCATCAAAAATGACTTCAAAACACTCCTTGACGTAATATTACTATTTATGGTCTTATTGAGTCCAAATTATTCCATAAATAGCCAATTTGGTACTTTTGGCTACAATTGCAAAAACTTTGTAATTATAGCCCTTGTATATAATTTGCATTATTTTTATCAGAAATTAACATTTTGTATTTTTAAATACTAAATAACCATTTTCAAATCATATCTATGCATGAAATTCACTTTTTTATAATTAGTAATTATTTCAATTAATTTAATTGGGATATTCAACAAATAGCTACTTATTATTTCAATTACAACCTAAATTAGCTAGCCCAAATACCTTATAGACCAGCCCAATATAATTAGGTGAAAACCCCTACCTAACCCGACCCAATTCTTGATGAATCCTGGTTGTTGATCACTTTTTATCAACGACCCATATTAATTATTTCCTTAATTAACCTAAACTACCCCCTCCCAAACCCCTCATTCCTCTCTTTCACTCCGCCGTCACCCACCCCCTTTCTCTCTCAAGTTATCTTAGACCCTAATCCCAATTCCCCCTCACTGGTGCTCTCATGCCGTCAACTATGGGGGCTTACCACCATCCTCCAGCCTTAATGGCTCTCCTTTGCCGGGATTCCTACCTTCTTTGAGGTCCTCAAGGGACCAGTGGACATTTCACTCATCCTTGGGCCTGTGCTCACCATTCTCACGCCACCATGGCTCGATCGAGTAAGATCTTTCCTTTTTCCAGCTAAACCTATGGGTTTCTAAGCCAATCTCTCTATTTCTGGGTTATTTTCTAGAAAAACCTAACCTCTTCTACTGTACCTCTAAGATCTATAACAGATCCGGGGTCTTTCTGAGCTATTTTCGTATGCTTCATGAAAAACCTTTCAATTTCTCAAAGCGTCGCTTTATTTTTCCATTAGGGTTTCCAGAACTTTTCTTCAAAATATATTTCTGGTCTTTTAATGTTGTTCTCTGATGTTTAAAATGACCTTTTGTTGAAATTGCTTTTTAGTCATAACTTGTTATCATAAAACCTTATTTTTAACACTTGATATAGTTCTGAGTCCGTCTTTGGTAATATGTTCGTGTGCTTGTTTCTCATGAACACTCTGAGTTTCTATGATTTTACCCTATTATGTTCAGTAGGGTTTCTGATTCTTGCTTCTTTCGCTTATATTATGTTTATTCTGTTAATTTCTCTAATCAGTTCTATCTTCTCTAGTTGAATTCCTGATTCTATGTGATTCTTACTTTACTATGTTTCTGATTTTACTTCTTCTTGCCTATTATGTGTTTATTCCGTTTGTTCATAGAAATTTTGTGTTAATTCTCCCCTTAATCAGTATTGTTCCTATTTGAATCCTTAATTTTCTGTGATTAACACCTTTTACTGATTTTCTGTGATGATATCTTTTATTGATTTCCGACCTCTAAGTTATTTTCTCGCCTTATTTTATGGTTGAATACACTGTTAATTGATTCTTATTATATTTCCTTAACTATAACCTTATGTACCTAGTCCTAATTACATGTTCTGTACTTGCACTGTTTGAATTGTTTCCTTATTTCTTATGCTCCAGTTACACATTGATTTCTTTCCTTTGTTTGTTACATGTTCTTACCATTTGATGTGGACTCCCTTAATCAAGGGAGTACTTGCACTGATTTTACTCTAATTGGTTCTGAGTTCCATAATTTACAGCCTAATTTTGATTGTCACCTCATTCTACCGAGTTTCAAACTACTATAGCGATCACATAGCTTACCAGTGACACCAGCAAACAACAGCAGCAGATAGGGGACAAAATGGCCCGGAACCACCCTGAAACACACCCGAGGCCCCTGGGACCCCGTCGAATCACACGAATCTGTCCCATAACATCCCACGAACTTGTTTGAGGCTTCAAATCACATCAAACAATGCCGAAATCACTAATCACACCAAAATTCAAACTTTATGAACTTTGAAATTTCAAACCTCCACATTCGATGTCGAAACCTATCAAATCACGTCCGGTTGACCTCAAATTTTGCACACAGGTCATATTCGACATTACGTACCTGCTCCAACTTCCGGAATCGCATTCCGACCCTAATATCAAAATTTCCTCTTCCAGTCGGATTTCTCGAAAACCTTCAAATTTCTATCTTTAGCCAAATGACTTCAAAATGACCTACGGACATCCAAATTCGCTTCTGATCGCGCTCCCAACTCCAGAATCACCATACGAGCTATTCCTAGACTCGGAATCCCAAACGAACATCAACATCACTAAAATGCACTTCAAGCAAAACTTAGGACAAAATGCGCTTCCACAATATACGCCGAAACACTCCCTGGTTATCCAAAACCCGATTCGGACATACGACCAAGTCCGAAATCATCATACGAACCTGCTGGAACCTTCAAATCTTGATTCGGAGGTCGTTTACTCAAAAGTCCAATCTTAGTTGATTCTTCTAACTTAAGGCTTCTAAAATTAGAATTTTCTTTCCAAATCAATTCTAAACTTTCCAAAATTCAATTCCGATCACACCTACAAGTCATAATACTTGAAATGGAGCCGCTCACGACTTCAAACCGCTGAACGACGCGCTAGATCTCAAAATGACCGGTCGGGTCGTTACATTCTCCCCCACTTAAACAAACGTTCATCCTCGAACATGCTAAGAACTGCTCTGGAGTTATCCGAAATCACTGTTTATCATTTCGAGCACCTGCTCGTGCTACCACAACCCAGTTTAAGTATATTAGCTTGATCAAATCTGAAGATTTCTTCTTTATCCATATACTAAGCTCAACATCCAGTTCCTACACTTGAAATTTCTCTGCCAGGACTAGTTCCAATATATAAACATCGAATCAACTACCACACGATATACCAGAACATGACTGCATACCTTTGCTGAATTAGCACCATGCACCGAATAATTCATCATCTAACCATAATGACGTTCCCCGAACCTTAACAGCCAAAACTCCACGAATTTGATGCTCCTAATGCACCTCATGATATATATACGTTCATCCTGCTATAATGATGACGATACCACCACAACGGAGGAAATGTGCATAAATTCATACCCATTTGCAGAGTTAAGAAATCATTGAATATCTCATCTTGACTAGAATCGTCACCTTATTATGAACCCGAATCATCACCTCATTATGTCCTTCAATATACACTTTACATAGCCTTATCGCACTGATCCCTGATCCGAAAATCTCATCTCACCCAGTATGAACTGCTCAGCCAACAAATCACCCCAAATATGACCAACAACCTCACATGATACCACATCGCGCCTCTAGGCCATAACTCAAACATGATAATAAGAAACGACTCAGGAAGGAGCTATTCAACTCACGCAACTAATATGAACTTTTCTCAGAAAATAGGAAGTACAACATAAGAAAGAATAAATATAGGAACCTTAATCATCATCACACTGTTGCGGCGTGCAACCCAATCCGAATAACATACGTGCGGAGTGAGGGGCCATGTTCAACGAGATTGTCGTGCGCCTAGTCAGGGCATAGGTAGGGGTGCTGCTCAGCCCTCCAGTTCATCAGTCGCTACGTCTTCAGCACGCCCTCCAGCACCAGCAGGGCGCAGAGCAGCTAGGGGTAGAGCGTGGGGTCAAGAGGGACCCAGTCGTTTTTATGCTTTGAGTGGTAGCCAGAGCACCGAGGCTTCTCCAGATGTTGTCACAGGTATTCTGACTATTCAGTTACATGATGTTTATGCTCTTATTGATCCCGAGTCTTCTTTGTCATATGTTACTCCATTTATTTCTTCAAGTTTTGGGATAGAACCCAAATAGCTTCATGAGCCGTTCTCTGTGTCGACTCCAGTTCGTGATTCTATTACAGTCGTATGAGTCTATAGGAATTGTGTTGTCACGGTGTGTTGTCGGGATACCATGGATGATCTTATCGAGCTAGGAATGGTAGATTTTGATGTTATCATGGGGATGGATTGGCTCTATTCGTGCTTTGCTAAACTCGACTGCCGAACCAAAATTATGAGGCTCGAGTTTCCTAATGAATCAGTTATCGATGGGAGGGTAATAATGTTGTGCCAAGAGGTAGATTCATTTCCTACCTTAAAGCCTCAAAGATGATCAGAAAGGGGTGCATCTACCATTTGGTCCGATTTGCGGACACCACTTCAAAGGTGCCTGCTCCCGAATCGGTGCCTACTGTGAATGAATTTCTTGAAGTATTTTCGGATGAGCTTCCTGGGATACCTACAGATAGAGAGATCAATTTCGGGATTGATGTATTGCCAGATACGCAGCCAATATCTATTCCACGTTACAGGATGGTGCCAACAGAATTAAGGGAGTTGAAGGAACAATTGAAAGGTCTATTAGAAAAAGGGTTTCATTCGGCCTAGTGTGTCGACTTCGGGCGCACCGGTTCTTTTTGTCAGAAAGAATGATGGATCGCTTCGGATGTGTATTGATTATTGGCAGCTCAACAAGGTCACCATCAAGAACAAATACCCATTGCCGGATAGATGATTTGTTCGACCAGTTACAAGGTGCTAAGATCTTCTCAAAGATTGATTTGCGGTCTGGGTATCACCAGCTAAAAATCAGGGAGCAGGATATTCCTAAGGCTGCCTTCAGGACTCTTTATGGGCACTTTGAATTTCTGGTAATGTCTTTTGGGCTAACAGCTTTTATGGATCTTATGAATAGGTTTTTCAAACCGTTTCTCGACTCCTTTGTGATTTTATTCATTGACGATATTCTTGTTTATTCGCAGAGTTAGGAGGATCATGCTAATCACCTCAGGGCAATTTTGCAGACTCTTCATCAGCACCAATTGTATGCAAAGTTTTCAAAATGTGAGTTTTGGCTAGAATCAGTCACCTTTTTGGGCCATGTTGTTTCCAGGGAAGGGATTCGGGTTGATCCCCAAACGATTGCAGGGGTAAAGGATTGGCCTAGGCCAATGATCCCGACAAAGATTCACAGTTTCTTGGGTCTAGCTGGGTATTATCGGAGGTTCGTAGAGGGATTCTCTACTCTCGCCTCCCCATTGACTAAGCTGACGAAGAAATCAGTTAAGTTTCAGTGGTCTGATGCATGTGAAAAGAGTTTTCAGGAATTAAAGTGGAGATTGACTTCGGCACCAGTGTTGACCTTGCCAGAAGGTTCAGAGAGATTTGTGGTTTATTGTGATGCTTCGAGGGTTGGTTTGGGGGGGGGTGTTGACGCAATGTGGTAAAGTTATAGTGTATGCTTCAAGGAAGCTCAAGAGTCACGAGAAGAATTATCTGACGCATGATTTGGAGTTCACATACCACAAGAGTCTTTAGTATTTATTCAAGCAGAAGGAGTTGAACTTAAGGCAGCGGAGGTGGTTAAAATTGCTCAAGGACTATGATATGAATATTTTGTACCATCCAGGGAAGGCGAATGTGGTAGCCGACGCTCTTAGTCGAAAATCCATGGGTAGCTTGGAATATTTGGAAGCCGGTCAGAGGCTTTTGGCTCGGAAATTTTATCAGTTGGCCAGTCTGGGGGTCTGTATTTCGGCCTCTGATGAGGCGAATGTCGTGGTGTGTAATGGAGCGGAGTCTTCGCTTGTAGTAGAAGTCAAGGGAAAGCAATTCAGGGATCCGGCTTTGGCAAAATTGAGGGAAGGAATTTTGAATCACAAGACTTCAGCATTCTCACCCGGCAATGATGACGGTGTCCTGCGGTGTCAAGAGAGGTTATGTGTTCCAGATGTGGATGATCTCCGAGAAAGGATAATGGCAGAGGATCATAATTCCAGGTATTTCGTACACCCAGGTTCTACAAAAATGTATCACGATCTCAAGGAAATTTATTGGTGGAATGGTATGAATAGGGGTGTGGCGGACTTTGTGGCTAAGTGTCCGACTTGTCAGCAAGTGAAGGCCGAGCATCAGAGGCCCGGTGGATTGACGCAGATTATGGAAATACCAATGTGGAAATGGGAGATGATCAATATGGACTTCGTGGTGGGGTTACCTCTCACTCCATGTAGGTTCGACTCGATTTGGGTGAGAGTGGATCAACTCACGAAATCAGCTCACTTCTTGCCAGTCAAGTCCACTGATACTGCAGAACAGTACGCTCAGTTGTATATCAAAGAAATAGTCAGGCTCCATGGCACTCCATTATCTATTATCTCGGATCGAGGGGCCCAGTTCACAGCTAACTTTTGGAAGAAATTTCAGCAAAGTTTGGGTACGCAGGTAAATCTCAGCACAACATTTCATCCACAAACTGATAGGCAGGCAGAGCGGACCATTTAGACGCTTGAAGACATGTTACGGGCTTGTGAATTAGATTTCAAGGGTAGCGGGGATGATCAATTTCCATTTATAGAATTTTCTTATAATAACAGTCTCCATGTTAGTATTTTGATAGCCCCATTTGAGGTATTGTGCGGAAGGAGGTGTAGGTCTCCGATTGGATGGTTCGAGGTTGGCGAGGCGGAACTGCTAGGACCGGATCTTTTGCACCAACCTATGGAAAAAGTTAAAGTCATTCAGGAGAGGATGAAAACTGCTCAGAGTCGTCAGAAATCCTATGCGGATGTTCATCATAGAGATTTGGAATTCCAAGTAGATGATTGGGTATTCTTGAAGGTGTTTTCCACGAAGGGACTAATGTGGTTTGGGAAGAAAGGAAAATTGAGCCCTAGGTATGTTGGGCCGTAATGGATCACTCAAAGGATAGGACAGGTGACCTATCGGCTGGAATTGCCCCCTGAAATGTCATTAGTGCATCCGGTGTTCCATGTGTCTATGTTGAAGAAAGTGGTTTGAGATCCATCAGCCATCGTGCCAGTTGAGACTATTGAGGTTAATGAAGAATTATCGTATGAGGAGGTTCCGGTTGCTATTCTTGATAGGCAAGTCCGTAGATTGAGGAACAAAGATATTGCTTTAGTTAAAGTGTTGTGGCAAAGTCAGCAAGTTGAGGAAGCCACGTGGGAAGCGGAAAATGAAATGAAAGAAAAATATCCCCATCTGTTTGAACAAGTCTAGTAATGATCGTGCGAATTGTCATCTCTAAGCAATTATATGTTATGTTTAGTTTTGTGCAAAAGCACCACATTTTCCCCTAATTGCTCTCCTATTGTAAGTTCTTATGTTGTTCCATAATTGTGTATGTTGTGACGATTTGAGTAATGTGCAACCCCTTGGAGTAAATGAAATTATGTGAAACTCATGTGATTGTTAAATGATTAATTGAAGTGTAGATTGGTAAGGATTAATTGAAGTGTATATGGCATGTTGAAGTAATTGAATTATATGGGACTTGTCGAGGTGACCAAATTATGTGCAAGGCCATGAAATAACTAGTTATGTGTGGAATTGGTTAGGAACATGTGTTTCGGGGGCTCTCTAACATGTAGATAGGCCTAATTACAGAGGAAACTCTGGCGAAATTTTCAGAAAATATCGGAGTTAAAAAAATTGGGGGTACGCATATTGTGTTTTCAAACCAAATGATTTGCCGATCCTCATTCGAAGATGAATGATTTTAAGTGGGGGAGGATGTAAAGACCCGTAAAATTTCTATGTCTAAAATAATGCCCGAATAGGTCCCTACGCTTTTATAACTGTAGAGATTCATAAAACGGTTTTATTTTGAGTAAAAAGTATACCAGAACTTGAAAGATTAAATTTTCCAGAAATTTCGCGTTATGCGACGCACTATGCAATCGCATAACAGGTATGCGGACCGCATAGTGGTCGCATATCTGGACAGGCTACTGTCCAAATGGAGGACAACTATGCAGCCCAGAATACGATCGCATTTTGGGTATGCGGACCACATAGCTTTCGCATTCTTGCCCCATGGTTTTTACGAGGGATGTTATGCGACACACTATGTGATCGCATAACAGGTATGCGGACCTCATAGTGGTCGCATACCTAGGCATTGTGGTTCCCATTTTGGCCCATTTGAAGGCCAACTATACGAAAGGAATGCGGACCGCATAGCAGGAATGTGATCGCATTCCTGACCGCATTTATGTGTCGGGGCTCCTATTTTCTAAATTTAAAACCCGACCCCCTGTTTTATAAGACACCCCTTCCCTTCATTTTTAACGATTTTCTGACCAAAAATTTAGAAAGAAGAAGAGAGTTCTTGAGAGAAAAGATTTCAACATCATCCAATTTGATTTTCCAAAATCACTCAAGCCCGGAAATTATCGAGTTATTGCCATCTTCTTCACTCAAAGAGGTAAGTCTTCACCCTATTTCCCCACTTTCTCAGATTTTGTGTAAGAATAAAACACACATAGGTTGGTTATTGAAAATAAAAAGTGAAATCTTGCATGCATGTGAGTTAAATCCCGTAATTTAGTACAGGGAAAAAAAGTTTGGGTAATTATTCGCAAAAGAGGGTCAGTAAACTAAGGGGTCACATAGTGATTGATAAAATGCTCAATGGGTACAAGATTCCTAATTCTAAGTGAAATATGTCACATTGTGGAATAGATTAACGGTGCTAGACGGTCCGGTGAATTGTGATAGAGATTAAAAGGGGACGATTCGAGATATGTATGGCTAACTTTAATCTTTGTAGAGTCACCTTGTTGGTGTCCAAACATTCGGTATGAGCTTCTTGCTGAGTATATGTGAATTGATTGTCCAATTGTGTTGAGGTGTGAGATTTCATTCTCTGATTTTCTTAGTCGACTATCGTGGTAATTGAAATTGTGAAAGGTGATTTCTATGTGATTACTCTATCATGTGCAAGGTTCGGTAAAGGATTGAGTATGTTGGTATGAAATAATGGTAACAAACTCAAATATGTAAATGTATCTAAGTGATAAGGGATGTGTAACAAGTGATGAAAGGGATTTGTGAATTGATCTAATTGAACTAAATGGCCATGGAAATATCGCATATGACTCATTGTTGGCAAGGTTTATTGTGGCTTAACTTCATATGGATTATTGGTTGTAATGAATATATATTCTTGTTGATGAGCATCTTTGTGGTTGAATTAATGGATGATAAAGACTATTGTGAACACATGATTGTTTGGGTGTTATGAAGTTGTACTCTTGATGATATCAAGCCCTATGATTAAATTGTGGGCTGTTATTTTTTGCTATAAATGTGATGGTAAGGTGGGATCGGGTTTGCACGCTGCAACATAAATAATAAGGGTGTGATGTGATTGTAAGATGGTATTGGGTTGCACGCCGCAATAGAAATGTAAGGTGGGATCGGGTTGCACGCGCAACAAAAATGTAAGATGGGATCGGGTTGCACGCCACAACAGAAGTAATAAGGGTGTAATGTGATTGTGTGGTGGGATCGGGTTGCGCGCCGCAACAGGAGAAACGATTGAAATAAGAAACTGTGGAAACCTCATTTGTGATTCTCTGTATCTCTGTGCAATATTTGTTTGGGTTTCTTTAACTGCCTCATATATGTGTATTGTTTGATTTACATTGAGTAAAGTTTGTTTATACATACTAGTACTATTCAATGGTACTAACGTACCTTTTGCCGGGGGCACTACATCTTTTATATGGATGTAGGTGAGTCCATAGAAGATAGCTCAGCTCGCCGTTAGTGGTGCCTTGTCCTCTTTTTTCATCAATACTGGTGAGCCCCACTTCTTCCCAGGGCCGTGTGTAATTCATGTCATCTCTTCTGAGTCTATTATGTATAGTAAGGTATAGTCGGGGCCTTGTTGCCGGCAAGTATTGTATAAACTCCTAGTATTCATAGAGGCTCCATAGACATGATGTGGGTGTATATATGTATTTTGGGTAGTAACTGTACGTATTCAGAATTGTGGTCCGTATTGGAAAGTTATGTATGTATTGTGTATGTGTTTGGTAATCAGCTGCTGAAATGCTAAAAGAGAAATGAACTTAAGTTTGTAAATCCACACTTAAATCCTAATTTGCTATTTCATATGGAATATGGTGCATTGTATATACGAGGGAACACGTTGGGTAGGAAAGGCAATCCAGGTCCGCTTGACTGGGTTCACCTGGTTAGGCGTCGGTCTCATCCCTCGATTTTGGGGCGTGACAATCGCTCACCGGAGTCAACACATGAACTGATGCAACTAGAGACTCATGGGGCATATCTTGAAAAGGGGCAAAATATGAAGAAACATAGGGATATGTAGAACCAGGGTCAGATAAAGCAAAAGCATCTCGGCGACAGACTGAGACAATACATGTGATCACTGCATCGGAAGCCATAGCATCTGGCCTGGCTGGAAGTGCATAGATACGAGCTTGGCTTCCACCTGCACGATCTCCCCTCTAGGGAGGCCCCTGGAGGTCTCGCCCTCACCCCTAGCTGTCTAGGCGAGTGATGAAGTAACTAGAGCCGAAGTCGAGGGTTGGCCCCTCTGCTGAGAAACCACCAAAACGACGGGGACATTGCCTACACATGTGCCCAAACTCTCCACACTCAAAACAACTCCCTGGAGCTGGAGACGGGGACTGAGAGAAACCCCTGGCACCAAAATGGCTACTAGAAGAATCATGCATAGATGAACCCTGAACTGGTGGTGCTCGAGCTACACTCTGGGCTAGAAGGTCACTGAATGAAGAACGACCCGGCTGAGAACTGCGGGTACCATGCCCCGTAGATGCACCACTATATGCTGGGCGACCTGGCTGAGGAGGCCTGAAAGAGCGGCCTCTCCATGTTGAAACTTCCCTCTGTAAGGAGAACCACTAGAACTACCTGATCCACAAGGCATCATGGCCTCCCTCTCCTCCCGCTCCTAGTGGAGAACTGACTCAATATCTCGATCAATATCAACAACCTACTCGAAGGTAGAACATGATACCCTCTCCCTAGTCATCAAAAGGAGGAGCTGATAAGTGAGGACATCCGTGAACCTCCTAATCCTCTCCCTATCAGTAGGTACCAACTCGGAGGCATGACGAGCCAACTCTGAAAACCACATCTCATACTACGTCAATAGCTCCCCCTGACGCAACTGCTCAAACTGCCTGCGATGCTCCTACCTATGAGACTGGGGAACATACTTCTCCAAGATGATAGTGGAGAACTGCTTCCAGGTGAGGGGTGCTAAACCAACAGGCCTACGCCTTTCGAAGGACTCCCACCAAGTCAAAGCAGCCCCAGAAAACTGAAAAGTAGCAAACGAGACCCCACTAGTCTCCAGAATCCCAGCAGTACGAAGCATCCTCTGACACTTATCGAGGAATCCCTGGGCATCCTAGCCCTAAGCAGCACTGAATGTTGGAGGCTGAAGCCTACTTAATCTCTCCATTCTACGCTACTCATCATCTGGAATAGCTGGAATCACGAGGTCCTGAACTGGAGCAACCTGCTGGGCTGGAACTGCCCCCGGTGTCTGAAGGCCGTTAGTAACTTGCTCAAGTGTCCGGGCAGCTGGAGTCTGAGTGCATCCCCCATCCTGAGAAGTAGGAGCAGTAGTAGATGCAGCAACTTCCTGGGCAAGGCTAGTACATACTGCCAAGATCTGAGCCAGGGTCTCCTGAAGACCCGAAATAACAATGGGAATTGTCGGTGCCTGAGCATGTCGCGTTGGAATATCTGCGGCGGGAACCTGATCCTTAATGGTAGGTGGAACCCCTGGTGCTGCCCCGGCCACTGCACGGGCTGGTCCCCTACCTCTACCATGGCCTCGAACTTTCGCTGGTCTAGCTGGTGTCTGGTCACCCTGATCGGTAGCGCGTGTCCTCACCATCTGTGAGAGAATGAAACAACAGAAGTTTAGATTTCCAAAATCAACAAAATGGCACGACAGAATTCAAGAAAAATGAGATTTTCCTAAGGGTTCTGCAGCCTCTCGAACATAGGCACAGACGTCTCCGTACCGATCTGCAAGACTCTACTAAACCTGCTCATGGCCGTTGAGTCCTATGTAACCTAGGCTCTGATACCAACTTGTTACGGCCCCAAACACTAAGCCGGCCGTGATGGCGCCTATCGTGGAACTAGGCAAGCCAACAATCATATACTGACACAATATTTTCATAATTTCCAAACCGTCTCAATGTTTCACAAGATTCTTTCGCTTAAGCAGCTTAAGCAACAAAATGAATAAACAGTTTTGCTTAGGATCTATGTGTATTCAACATCTCATCTACTCTTAGAAATCCTGCCTATAGGATAAATAATAAAATAAGTTGCTATTACGTGATTCTGCCCATGTTCTGAAATTTCACTAGAAATATTGTCCTAGGACAAATAAACTGCAATCATGTCTCATCATGCTGTACACATAGAGATCCTGTTCTAGGTAAACAACGATTAAAATATGTCACCTATGTTATTCCTGAAACTGTGCATAATGCTATGATTCTATGTACATTTAGAAATCCTGTTTAAGTTATTATGCATCATGTTGCATTACATATCATGCTATAGGATCGTATCTATTTAACTGCACTTAGTCTAAATATAGAACAGTCCCATGTTCTAAGCAACTGGTAGTTAGTCCTTGCACATCTTCAACACCTAGAATTGCATGTTATTATCTATAAACAACCTGGTGTCGTTAACAAATCTGAATAACTGTTGCATGTTATCCTACACCTAGGCGAACCTTAGGTAATTAACTTAAAAATAAAATCATAACTGTCTTTGTGATCTTTCTTAACTGTCAGCATGCTTAAAACCAGTAGGCAAGCCTAATTAAGACTTCCTCTCTAAGTTATGCAATAAATCTGTCTTTGTGTTATCACCTAAATACCACGCTTTAGGATTCTGAATTATTAGGGACCTTAGTTATGTATGAGACATGTTGTTTATGTGTACTGTGTGTAGAGGAATACTTGAGCCTTTATCTACTTTCTATGTTTTCCTTTATCTGCAGTCCTACTTGTTTTGTTATCTGTCGCCCTAGAATTTTTACCCTTAAAACCCGAGGGTCTGCCTAGCACCTCCCTTTAGTATAGGAGTCCTAATTTCCTCCGAGATTGATAGGAAAGGACGGGTAACAACATGCAATAGAGGTCGAGGCCAACACTCATTTTTAATAACCTTACGGGGTGGGAAGGGTAGAATATGGATATGATGACCGGTGCGCTAATACCATGTGCAGCCCCTCTTCGATGAGTGATTAACGGGTATTGCATTGATGTGATCCATATTATTATAAACCTAGGACACCTTTTATATGCCTAGCTCATAATCCTTTTCAAAGTCTAACCTTTTTGCTATTTTCAAACATCTGCGTGCTTAAGACTTAAATCCCCTCTTATTTGAGCCTTTACTTATTATTTGCTAATTGTACAAATTCATGAAACCAGTTGGCCGGGAACCGCACTTGTGGATCCTGAGGGGTGCCTAACACCTTCCCCTTAGGATAATTTCAAGCCCTTACCCAATCTCTCGTTAGTAACGTAGTTGTAATTGAATCCCTTAGGTGCCCTAACGCACTGTTAAAATCGTTAGGTGGCGACTCTTCAAAATATGCAAACCCCTTTCCCAAAAGGAACGAGTTGTCCTAACCAATGTCATAAACCCGATTCAGCAAGGAAAAAGGGGGCGCGACAACATGGTGACTCTGCTGGGGATATCCAGGCTTTTACCATTTCAAATTGTTTCGTGAATTTGTGCCTTTAATTTTAAATACCTGCACCCTTTCCTATTCCCTTTACATGAAATTAATTGTTTACTTCAGGTATTTACTTTTCTTAAAAAACGAAACTGCTATGTCTCTTTGTTTCCTTTTATAACTGCTTTAAATCATTACTACCGTTTTTACCGCTTTCTTTCACGTGCAAATATGTGACAACTTGTTTTAATACTTATTATTGCATAATCATGCTCAACATTCATACTCTACTCGTGCCAAACAAAATACTATAGCAACGCTTGATGAGTGGTTGAACTCTTCCTATATTTTTACCCACTAAATTCGGGAAGGCTTATTTGCGATAGAACTAGCCAATCAGCGGTGCAGTCGACGGTTTCGTGCCTTTCGCCCTTGAGTTGTCCGCTCAAGGGTACGGTCTAAAACCCCATAGAAACCTTACTCTATTGCACCGTTGCATGCATCATGGTCAAACCATGTCGAGCTAAAGTGTCGTCCGCACGATAGCTTTTAAGATAGCCTTATCCAAAAGTCCACCGGGTTTCCCTAAACCCAAACGGACGCCCTCACGTTCTGTGCATTTATTTGGAGAACTAAATGCTTCCTACTAATTATTGACGTTAAATAGTCGAGTCCAGTAGGGGTAAGGGCCTAACCTTATTTGCTGTGCAGAAAAAATGAGGAACGAAGTCCCCAGATTCGGCATGGTCTCCAACATCCACCCAAAACTTTTGAGTTCGTGGGAGGATCTGCACTCTAGCGACAAAGCTATCGTCAGGAAACACTTGGGTAACCTACCATCTCTCCTGGAAACCCAGCCTAAGAAAATGATAATAGAGGCTGCTACCCTGTTCTGGGATCGTGAAAGGTCCATGTTTCGCTTTGGAAACATCGAAATGACGCCTTTGATAGAGGAGATAGGAGGGTTGGCTAACCTAGTATGGGAGGTTGGGGTACTTGGAACGAGGTATAGTCACGCTGGACGAAAAGTTCATCAAAAGAGTTGAAGATTGTCAAAAGAATGAGGGAGCTGCAGGGGATACCTAGCCAGAACCTACCTGTTACTGGGACATCGCGAGCTGGGAAAACTTTACAAGGAAAGAAACAATGTCGAGTCTGGGGAATGTCCTTTTGGAACCAAGTAGATAGGAGTGTCTTTATTTTTCTATCAATGTAATAAGGACAATGGCCATTAGTGACTTTTATTTTTCGTCTATCGTTTTGGGATTTGTCTATTTTTCTTATCAATAAAATGAGGCATTTAGCATTTTAAGTTCCCCAAATCAATTTGTCGCTAGGCCTACCTCAGGCACAAAGAGGTTCCCAACTTAGGACGCACTTTACATTTCCGTATTATGTGTTTAAATACCGCAATATTCTTTTCATAATCTTCACTGACTTGGTTACCTTTTGTTTTTATTTTCTTACTCCCCTTCCCTAAGGTTAGTTCGTGCATTATGTCATCATCAGCCTATCGCACCAGATCCAAGGGCCCTCCACCTACTCCTCCTCATAGTCCTCCTAAGGGCAAAGACAAAGGCAAAAGTCAGATGGAAGAGTCCAGCGGCACCAGAAAGGAGAATATGATTGAACGGGTAGAGGCCACTGATGTCTGAGGTATTCAGGTCCTGCATGAGAACATGTCACCACTTGATTAGAAATTGCTGAAGTTTCAGGACGAACTCGATCAAGTCCGGAATCTGGCCAACTTGTCATTTTCCCTCAACGTCCTCGACGTCAACCTTCAAAATTCTCAAAACCCCGCACCTCCACAAAATATCCCAAGACAGCAAAATCATCCCGTACCTCACCATCACGCCACTTCCCCAAAGAACAAAACTCTCCCGACGTAGGGCAATCCTTGCCACACCTCAAATAACACTCCACTACTCATCCCAGAACCTCAAAAGCCCAAAAAGGACCATTTCCACACCTATAACAATCCCATATATGTTGAAACCGTGACCCACTCCGCTCTGCCTATCCCACAGGCATCCGAGTCTGACGAAAATGACTACTTATCAGGAACCTAGCCGAGGAGCTTAGGAAACTGACCAGCCGAGTCTAGGGTGTTGAAGGAACCAAGGGAATTGAAGGGTTGAATTATGAAGACCTTTGTATCCAACTTGATGTCGAACTGCCCGAGGGGTACAAAACTCCAAAGTTCAAAATGTTGGACGGTACTGGTGATCCGAGAGTCCATCTGAGGACCTATTGCGACAAATTGGTTGACGCGGGAAAGGATGAAAGAATCCACATGAAGCTGTTCATGAGGAGTTTGAAGGGAGACGCACAATCTTGGTACATCAGCCAAGACCCCAAGAAATGGTCAAACTGGGTAAGCATTGCGTCTGATTTTATGGATAGGTTTAGATTCAACACAGAGAACGCACCAGATGTGTTCTACATTCAAAATTTGAAGAAGAAACCCACAGAAACCTATCGCGAGTATGCTACTTACTGGAGTTCCGAAGCCGCTAAAGTCAGACCTGCTCTAGAGGAAGAGCAGATGAACAAGTTCTTTTCCCGGGCTCAGGACCCGCAGTATTATGAACGGTTAATGACGGTTTAAGGCCACAAGTTCTCTAACATCATCAAATTGGGTGAGCAGGTTGAAGAAGGTACTAAAAGCGGTATGGTTAATAATTTTGAAGCCTTGCAAGCCACTAACAAGGCTTTACAGTCCGGTAGTGTGTCTAAGAAGAGAGACGTGGGAGCCGTAATGATTGCACAAAGAGCCAAGTCCCCACTCAAATACCAAACTTATCCAACACCTCCACTCACATACCACCCAACCCCGAATCACCAAGCACCCTCACCAAATTACCAGCTCCACCACCTTCTTACCAAGCTCCACCGCCCACGTATCAACCTGCTTCACCTAGATATTCACAATCCGCTCCTGTCTACCACACTTATAATTCCCATCCATCCTATTACCAATCACCCCCTGCACGCCAAAACTTCCCTAGACCTCGTCCCAATTTTGATCGCCGCCCTCCAAAGTAATACACTGCCATAGCCGAGCCCATTGACCAGCTGTATGAGAAGCTCAAAGTTGCTGGTTATGTCACACCTATCCCTGCTGCCAACCCTGAGAACCCTTCTCAGTGGGTTAACCCAAACAAATCCTGTGCATACCATTTCGGCATGAAAGGACACACTATCGAAGAATGCCACTCTCTAAAGGACAAAATACAGGCTCTCATTGAAAATAATATTATTGTGGAAAAAGGCCTCGTTCCAAATATCTGCGACAATCCTTTGAAAAACCACAAGGGTAGAGGTATCCATATGATTGAAATAGAAGATGACTGGGATCCCGAGGGATCAATCGAGTTGATCGCAGAAGACGATGACCCAAAGAAACCCGCAGTCACTCTCAAACTGATCATAGTCCAGATTCAACCATCTGAGGACGCTAAAGTGAATATGTCTATACCATTTGAGTTTGAAGCAGCGCCACCTGCAAGTCACCAATTCCAATTGAAGTTGAGTTTGTATCTCCAGCAAATGCACCGGCACCATTCGATATCGCAGTCTTGCCACCCCGAACACACATTCCGTTTGAAGTAAGGATGGCCACACCAATTCCATTGGCAATGTCAACCATGCCACCCTTCTATTCAAACGTTATCCCTTGGGACTACACAACCGAGGCGAGAAGGAAAGGCAAGGTCAGGTTTGGGGAAGCAGTCGCAGCACAGGGTATGACGAGAACTGGTAGGGTCTACACCCCTGAGCATCTGGCCGAGTCAAGCAAGAAGACTGCCAACCGGCCTCCCCTTATCGAAACAGGTCTCAATGACCTTTGGAGAAAGGTACATGCTAAGGAGTATTCAGTCATCAACCAACTGAACAAGACACCGGCAGAGATATCCATCCTCTCTCTGTTGCAGAATTTCGAAACACACAGAAAAGCTTTGTTGAAAGTGTTGAATGAAGCATATGTGCCAAACAACATCATTAGCGGGTTAATGGCCTATATGGTAGGCCAGGTACTAGAGAGTCATAAAATCACTTTTCATGAGGAAGAGCTACCACCTGAAGGATTGGGGCGCAACAAAGCGCTGCACATCACCGTGCAATGCGAAGATCATTTCATCACAAGAATCTTGATCGATGGAGGTTCCAGTCTTAACATCTATCCGTTGATAACACTCAAGAAATTGGGTAAAGGGATACATGAGATAAGGGATGGAGCGATCAATGTGAAAGCCTTCGACGGTTCTCAGAGGTCCACCATGTGGGAGATTAGTCTATGTCTGCAGATGAGACCGACTTGGTTCGAAGTGCATTTCCAGATGATAGATGTGCCAGCATCCTACAACCTATTGTTGGGACGACCCTGGATTCACGCTGCTGGGGCCGTAGCGTCAACGCTACATCAGGCGGTAAAATTCGAGTGGAACCACCAAGAGGTGATTATTCATGGTGACGGTAGCAACGCCATTTATAGTCGTCAAACTATTCCGGTGATTGACAGAAAAAGGAAGATAGGCGGAGGAACTTACCACCACATTGAGCGGGTCAATGCTATCGACAAGGAAAAGTGGTAGGATAGTAAGATTGAGAGCATCCTGAACTGGAGAGGATATGAGCCAGGCAAAAGGCTTGGTAAGAACCTCCAAGGGATCACAAAGCCCATAAAACTCAAGAAACATGGTACCATTTTTGGTCTGGGGTATGAGTACACTTGGCAGGAATTCAACGACTGGTCGCCACCTTGGTGCATCCCTATTACCTTTTAGAGAAGCCGATACCTCATCTTGAGCAGACTTACAAGCAGGCCGGCATTATTTACGGATCAGACGAGGAAGAAGCACTTGCAGCAATGAGAAGTTTAGTCCTAGAGAACGAAGATATGGATTGTTGTGTTGTTCTCGAGGAGGAGGGGGAGGAAGGCCCTTCCATACAGATTGTAAGCAAGGGGACATTCTATCAAGACAACTAAAGCCCAACGAGCCTCGGGTAGCAAGGCTAAAACAAGCATTATTACTGTTTTATTTACTACATAATTTTCCTTTTCCTGCATTTTTCAATTTCTGCAGTAAGATCTTCAATGTTCAAAACAGTTATTCAATTCATCAAAGAATCTTCTGAATTTCTCTTACGAATCCGATATTTATTGCTATTGTCTTCTCTCATTACTTTATTTATACAACATTAATATTACTTGTCTTGATGAACCGATGAATGTGACATGCAATGAGACAACATCGAAAACGGACATTGATTCAAATGAAGACGACATACCTGATGAGATTGTCAAAGAAGCTGACACTTTGAGAACAGACCTATGTCCAACTTGGATGAGACTAAAGTCACCATCAGAAAAGAAAGAATACACATAGTTTCTAAAAGTATGAGGACGTATTTGCATGGTCGTATGATGACATGACTGGTCTATGTACGTCTATTGTGGCTCACAAACTGCCAACCAATCCAATGTGTCCACCGGTAAAACAAAAGCTCAGAAAGTTCAAACCCGACATGAGTTTGAAAATCAAAAAAGAAGTTACCGAGCTGATCAACGCCAAAGTTCTCCGGGTAGTAGAGTACCCGACATGGTTAGCCAACATTGTACCTGTTCCAAAGAAGGACAGGAAGGTCAGAGTCTGCGTTGGCTATCCGGATCTCAATCAGGCCAGTGCGAAAGACGACTTCCCCTTACCAAATATACACATTCTGATCGACAACTGCACTAAGCATGAATTGCAGTCCTTTGTGGATTGCTTTGCCGGTTATTACCAGATTTGGATGGATGAGGAAGATGTTGAGAAAATGGTGTTCATCACGCCGTGGGGAGTATATTGTTACAAGATGATGTCTTTCGGCCTAAAGAATGCAGGGGCCACCAACATGAGGGCCATGACCACCATATTCCATGACATGATTCACAAGGAGATTGAGGTGTACTTTGGATGATGTCATTAACAAATCAAAGAAAGCTACTGATCACATGGAGAATTTGAGGAAGTTCTTCAATACATTGCGAAAATACAATCTAAAACTAAACCCCGCGAAGTGTACATTCGGGGTTCCTGCTGGGAAGTTGCTAGGGTTTATTGTAAGCCGCCGGGGAATAGAATTGGATCCATCAAAAGTCAAATCCATTCAAGAACTACCACCACCAAGGATCAAGAAAGATGTGATGAGTTTCTTGGGGAGGCTTAATTACATCAGCCGGTTTATAGCACAGTCTACAGTCATCTATGAGCCAATCTTTAAGATGCTGAAGAAGGACGCTGCGACCAAGTGGACCGATGATTGTCAAAAGGCTTTCGACATAATCAAGGAATATTTGTCAACACCGCCAGTCTTAGTACCGCCCGATCCAGGAAAGCCTCTGTTACTCTATCTTGCCGTGTTAGATAGAGCTTTTGGCTGCGTTCTGGGGCAGCACGATAAAACAAGAAGGAAGGAACAAGCTATTTATTACCTCAGCAAGAATTTCACTCCATATGAGGGTCGGTATTCTCTATTAGAGCGTACCTGTTGTGCTTTAACTTGGGTCGCCCAAAAACTGAGGCACTACTTCTGTGCTTATACAACATATATCATATCAAGGATGGATCCATTAAAGTACATCTTTCAGAAGCCCATGCCCACTGGCAAGCTAGCCAAGTGGCAAATCCTGCTGAGCGAATTCGACATTGTTTACATGACTCAAAAGGCAGTTAAAGGACAAGCTCTGGAAGACCATCTTGCTGAGAATCCCGTAGACGGAGAATATGAACCCCTGAAAACATATTTTCCTGATGAAGAGGTATCATTCATAGGAGAAGGCATTGCAGAATCCTATGATGGTCGGAGGATGTTCTTTGATGGAGCGGAAAACATCAAGGGAGTCAGTGTTGGAGTAGTCCTAGTATCAGAGACCGGTCATCATTATCCGATATCCGCCAAACTCAGGTTCCCTTGCACCAACAATATGGCCGAATATGAAGCCTGCATCTTGGGGCTCAATATGGCCATCGACATAAACGTCAATGAGCTATTAGTGATCGGTGATTCAGACCTATTGACACATCAGGTACAAGGAGAATGGGCAACAAAAAATTCCAAGATACTGTCATATCTGCACCACGTACAGGAATTAAGAGGTTCACAAAGATAGAGTTCCGGCATGTCCCCAGAATCCAGATTGAGTTCGCGGATGCATTAGCTACTTTGTCCTTAATAATCCAGCATCCGGAAAAGAATTTCATTGACCTTATTCCTATAAAGATCCATAATCAGCCAGCTTACTGTGCCCATGTCGAAGAAGAAGCAGACGGAAATCCTTGGTTTCATGACATCGATGAGTACTTGGCAAAAAGAGAATACCTCGAGCTTGAAAATTCAACTCAGAAACGCACACTTCGGAGATTGTCCAACAATTTCTTCCACAGCGGAGGAATCCTGTATAGGAGGACTCCCGATTTGGGGCTATTAAGGTGTGTCGACGCAAAACAAGCATCAAAATTGCTGGAAGAAATTCATGCTTGGACCTGTGGCCCACATATGAACGGTTTTGTTCTAGAAAAGAATATACTCCGAGCTGGTTACTTTTTGATGACTATGGAAACGAACTGCATCCAATATGTTCGGAAGTTCCACCGCTACCAAATACATGGGGATATGATAAAGGTGCCTCCAAGTGAGCTTAATGCAACCAGCTCACCATGGTCGTTCGCCGCTTGGGGTATGAACATTATTGCACCAATCGAGCCTGCCGCCTCCAATGGCCATAGGTTCATTTTGATCCCCATTGACTACTTCACTAAATGGGTCGAAGCAGCCTCCTACAAAGCAGTTACTAAGAAAGTCGTGGCCAACTTTGTCCATGACCGCATTGTTTGTCGGTTCGGAGTTCCAGAGTCAATCATCACCGACAATGGTTCTAATCTCAACAATGACTTGATGAAAGCTATGTGTGAAACTTTCAAGATAAAACACAGGAATTCCACAGCATACAGACCTCAGATGAATGGAGATGTAGAGGCCGCTAACAAAAACATCAAGAAGATACTAAGGAGGATGATAGAAAGGCACAAGCAGTGGCATGAAAAGTTATCATTCGCTTTATTGGGATACTGAACCACTGTCCGCACATCAACATGGGCAACTCCTTATACGCTAGTTTATGGTACATAGGCTGTAAATCCTGCCGAAGTGGAGATTCCATCTCTAAGAATTATACAGGAAGCTGAGCTCAGTGATGCAGAGTGGGTAATATGCCGTTATGAGCAGCTGGCCCTCATAGACGGGAAGAGAATGAACGCATTATGTCATGGTCAACTATATCAGAACAGAATGGCTAGGGCCTTCAACAAAAAAGTGAAGTCGAGACGATTCGCACCAGGGCAGCTGCTGTTAAAGAAAATATTTCTGCATCAAGATGAAACCAAGGGTAAGTTCTCTCCTAACTGGTAAGGTCCGTACATGGTACACAGAGTGCTGACAGGAGGAGCACTCATACTTGCAGAAATTGACGGAAAAGTTTGGCCGAAACCGATCAATTCATATGCAGTCAAGCGCTACTATGTGTAATCTTTATGCTTTCTCAGTGATGTAAATTGAACTACGCCTAACCTAATTCCTATTTAAGAGGGGATATGCAGGCAGCCCTATGGGTTCGGTCACAATTCAATAAAAATCTATTTTTTGTCACAAGTGGAAACTGGGGCAGAATTTTGAGGAGGACCCTCAAAATTCTGAAGCGAGTAGCAGTTCACAAGCATTCACCCAGCCAACTGGGGCAGAGTCTTGAGGAGGACCCTAAAAATTCTGAAGCAAGTTCAGCCAATCGCCGCGCGAGCAGCAGTCAAAGGCGTCCAACCAGCAAACTCGGGCAGAATTTTGAGGAGGACCCTCAAAATTCCGCAGCAGGAGAGGTTACAATGTCTCAAGCCGTGTCATGTCGTCGGTTCATCTGAAACTATTTTAGATTATATATTATATCTTACAAAATCATGCATATTTATTTTTTTCCTGAAGCAGCTTGTTTAGCGAACGCTACCCCAATGATACAGACAATATCATCATGATCAAGCAAACGAGCCAAGCAGAGCCAGCAGGAATGCAAACTACCCTTTCCCCTTTACAAAACTCACGATCTTTCTTTGGATGCAGGCACAAAATTGCAAAATCCCAAAAACATATTATCCGCTCAAAGGATAGACATCATTCCTCAGACTCGTCATGTCAACATTTATTATCAGCACATACGATGTTTCATTATCACAATGCTCTACCGCAATTTAACGCCAGCTAAGAATTTCTATTGTCCTTCCTTAAATCTTTCATAAGGCTACCTTTATACCTTCCGAGGTTAAACGCTACCTCTATCTGCATTCGCATATTGCATAAGGCTACCTTTCTGCCTTCCGAGGTTAAACGCTACCTCCATCTGCATTCGCATCTTGAATAAGGCTAACTTTCTCCCTTCCGAGGTTAAACGCCACCTCCAAGTGCATTCGCATATTGCATTAGGCTATCTTTTTGCCTTCCGAGGTTAAACGATACCTCCATCTGCATTCGTATCTCGCATAAGGATACCATTCTACCTTCCAAGGTTAAACGCTACCTCCATTTGCATTCGCATCTTGCATAAAGCTACCATTCTGCCTTCCGAGGTTAAATGCTACCTCCATTTACTTATCAAAAGCAACCAATGCCTCTAGCATTATTTACTGCGCCTTCCTTTTGGGCTAAGCTCTGCCCCTTTAATTCACAAGACTAAGCTCTGTCTTGTCAGCATCGTACTATTGCATATTCATCGGCTGGAATATCTCCAACTTATCCAAAGGTGTCATCGTTCGGTGGCACCATCTTCATGACCCGAGAACACCATGTCATGGCATGAGGATCTCTTTTATTAGTTTGCATATCATTATTCAAAGGAATCATGGTTCGGAGGCATCATCTTCATGGTCCGAGAACATCATTTCATGGCCTACAAATCCTGCATCAAGCAATTCATTGCCTAGGACATCATGGTCTAAAGACGTCATCTTTAACCGTCCAAAGACAACATTCATAGTCCAACGGGAATTTGCATCATGTATAAATTACGCACGATATTCTGGTATTACTCATTTTCAGGTAACCCGGCAAGCAGCAGTTGTCCCGGCAGGAGTGATCCCGCTCCAGTTCTCTTAATTACCCCATAAGCCGTTCATTCAATCAGTCCTATATGTTGCGTCTGTTCTTGTAAAAGCTCTATCAGTATGCTTCGTCGATGGCTCCTAAACTACATACGGCTTGATTCCTGTAAAACCAGGGATATGTAGGCAGCTCAAAAACTAGGGTGCGGCCTAAACCTCTTCAAACCGCTTCGCTCGGTCAAAATTGGCCATCATATTACGAGTTATTATGATGTTTCCTTTAAAGATCTTCTTTTTTTCTAAACGGTTCTTCACTTTTAACTAGGGTTCCGAAACCGTTTTTCAAAATGGTTTTCTTTGTCAAATTTTTAACACTATCTCATGATTTTCCCTCACATTTTTCATTATTAAAACGTTTTCCTTGTGGTGTGGTCAGTTCATGTGTTCGATTGTCACGAAGGGCTTGAATTTCTGGTGATATTACTCTGTTTTTCCTATTAGGGTTTATGACTCTTCGTCTCTTTTGTGTGTATCATGTCTACTATGTTGATTCGTACTAGTATCTGTGTAAAACCTTAATTTTTTAGACATAAAACCCTGAAAACTACTGGTTTGCTTGCGTGTTCGCATATGTGCTTATGTTTCATTGATCTTTACCGTATGTTGTTTGTCTTTGGTTCTTCTTGCCTCCCTGACTCGATTCCTAATTTCATATACTAGGGATTCTATGTTCTTGCTTAACAACTGTGTTGTTTCATGTTGATTCTCTTCAATTAATATTATGCTCACTAGAGTCCTTGATTATGTGTTATTTGTCACTCAGTTATTGCCTGACTTATAGCTTTGCTTATAATGTGGTCATTCCTGCTATACATAAGAGTTTCTATTCAGTTATTGTTAGAATTTCTTATTCACTATGATTCGAAAAACCCTACCGATCTCTCATGAGATATTCTTCTGATTTCCAACCCCTAAATTGTTTTTCCTTACCTTGATTTGTTACTATGATTGATATTGCTTCTTTAATTGCTTGCTTGATTTGGTCTGAAATTATTTTCTTACATGTCCTATGCATGGTAACTTTCCTTAATTATGCTTACCTACTAGCCGTTTGAGTTCAACCTTCAATTAAGGGATACTTAATTGCTTGTCATGAACACTGTTTTACCTCATTTACTTATTTGTTACTTACCATTTGAATAACTCCTTAATTCAAGGGAGTACTTGGGCTGGTTATGCCCTGATTGATTCCCAGTCCTTAATTATGGCTAATTTGATTCCTACCTTTATTTTTATCTATGTTCAAACTATATATATACTCTATTCGTTCCATGACACACACACACACAGAGTCAACTAATCTGTTCAATTATTTCTCTCACAATTAAAAAACTCTCTGCTCTCCCTCTCTTTTTTGTGCTAGTTACTGCCATTCTAAGTTAGCCGGCTGCAAGCCAAGGCTAACTATTGTGCATCTCCTACTTCCTGTTTGTGTTACTGATTTCTTCACTTCACTGGTATGTTCTAATTTAGATTTCAATTCTCAAACCAACATGTTTCTATTACTGTTGTAATTTTGTGTGTTTCTAATTTGCTTTTACTTATTATTTTGTTGTTCAACATGTAACTAGGATCCTGAACTCCATTCACATGTTAATTTAGGCTTTACTTGTCAATGACCAGCATGTTTCTGTATACTTAACACCTGTTTCTTATGTGAATCCCCATGCCTATGATTGGTACATTAGTGATCATAGTCTTAGTTGTTTGGTGTTGATATGTTAATCTAATCATGTACTTTACTGTACCCCTGATCCTCTGAACCCTTAGGAGCTTCTGATTGCATGCCTATATTTGTTTCTACCTGCTACAATATTTTCTCTCACATGCTCTGTATTTGTCCCTCAAATCCCGTTACCCCTGCTTGTGATTGTTAGACTATTCCTGGTCCTTTGTGTGATTTTGAACTTCTATTCCAATCAAATTTCCCCTCAAAACTATTTTCTTACTTGCCCTTTTTTTTCAAAACTATTTTCTTATTGAACCTTTTAAAAAAACTATGTCAAGCACTTTCCTACCTTAAAGCCTCAAAGATGATCAGAAAAGGGTGCATCTACCATTTGGTCCGGGTTGCGGACACCACTTCAGAGGTGCCTGCTCCCGAATCTGTGCCGTTGTGAATGAATTTCTTGAAGTATTTCCGGACGAGCTTCCTGGGATTCCTCCAGATAGAGACATCAACTTCGGGATTGATGTATCGCCAGATACGCAGTCAATATCTATTCCACCTTACAGGATGGCGCCAGCAGAATTAAGGGAGTTGAAGGAATAATTGAAGGTCTATTAGAAAAGGGTTTCATTCGGCCTAGTGTGTCGCCTTGGGGTGCACCGGTTCTTTTTGTTAGAAAGAATGATGGATTGCTTCGGATGTGTATTGATTATCGACAGCTCAACAAGGTCACCATCAAGAACATATACCCATTGCCTCGGATAGATGATTTGTTCGACCAGTTACAAGGTGCTAAGTTCATCTCAAAGATTGATTTGTTGTCCGGGTATCACCAGTTAAAAATCAGGGAGCAGGATATTCCTAAGACTGCCTTCAGGACTCGTTATGGGCACTTTGAATTTCTGGTAATGTCTTTTGGGCTAACCAACGCCCCAGCGCTTTTATGGATCTTATGAATTAGGTTTTCAAACCATTTCTCAACTCCTTTGTGATTGTCTTCATTGACGATATTCTTGTTTATACGCGGAGTCAAGAGGATCATGCTAATCACCTCAGGGCAGTTCTATAGACTCTTCATCAGCACCAATTGTATGCAAAGTTTTCAAAATGTGAGTTTTGGCTAGAATCAGTCACCTTTTTGGGCCATGTTGTTTCCAGGGAATGGATTCTGGTTGATCCCCAAAAGATTGCAGCGGTAAAGGATTGGCCTAGTCCAACGACCCCGACACAGATTCGCAGTTTCTTGGGTCTAGCTGGGTATTATCGGAGGTTTGTGGAGGGATTCTCTACTCTCGCCTCCCCGTTGACTAAGCTGACGCAGAAAGCAGTTAAGTTTCAGTGGTCTGATGCATGTGAAAAGAGTTTTCAGGAATTAAAGTGGAGATTGACTTCGGCACCAGTGTTGACCTTGCGAGAAGGTTCAGATGGATTTGTGGTTTATTGTGATGCTTCGAGGGTTGGTTTGGGGTGTGTGTTGATGCAATGTGGTAAACTTATAGTATATGTTTCAACGAAACTCAAGAATCATGAGAAGAATTATCCGACGCATGATTTGGAGCTCACAGCAGTTGTGTTTGCATTAAAAATCTGGCGGCATTATCCTTATGGGGTCCATGTGGACGTGTTCACAGACCACAAGAGTCTTCAGTATTTATTCAAGCAGAAGGAGTTGCACTTAAGGCAGCGGAAGTGGTTAGAATTTCTCAAGAACTATGATATGAATATTTTGTACCATCCAGGGAAGGCGAATGTGGTAGCCGAAGCTCTTAGTCAGAAATCCATGGGTAGCTTGGCACATTTGGAAGCCGGTCATAGGCTTTTGGCTCGGGAAGTTTATCAGTTGGCCAGTATGGGGGGTCTGTATTTCATCCTCAGATGAGGGGAATGTTGAGGTGCGTAATGGAGCGGAGTCTTCGCTTGTAGTAGAAGTCAAGGGAAAGAAATTTAGGGATCCGGCTTTGGCACAATTGAGGGAAGGAATTTTGAATCACAAGACTTAAGCATTCTCACTCGGCAATGATGACGGTGTCCTGCGGTGTCAAGAGAGGTTATGTGTTCCAGATGTGGATGATCTTCGGGAAAGGATAATGGCAGAGGCTCATAATTCTAGGTATTTCGTACACCCAAGTTCTACGAAAATGTATCACGATCTCAAGGAAATGTATTAGTGGAATGGTATGAAGAGGGGTGTGGTGGACTTTGTGGCTAAGTGTCCGACTTGTCAGCAAGTGAAGGCCAAGCATAAGAGGCCCGGTGGATTGACGCATCATATGGAAATACCAATATGGAAATGGGAGATGATAAATATGGACTTCGTGGTGGGGTTACCTCTCACTCCTCGTAGGTTCGACTCGATTTGGGTGATAGTGGATCAACTCACGAAATGAGCTCACTTCTTGCCAGTCAAGTCCACCGATACTGCAGAACAGTACGCTCAGTTGTATATCAAAGAAATAGTCAGGCTCCATGGCACTACAGTATCTATTAACTCGGATCGAGGGGACCATTTCACAGCTAACTTTTGGAATAAATTTCAGCAAAGTTTGGGTACGCAGGTAAATCTCAGCATATCATTCCATCAACAAACTTATGGGCATGCAGAGCGGACCATTCAGACGCTTGAAGACATGTTACGGGCTTGTGTATTAGATTTCAAGGGTAGCTGGGATGATCACTTGTCGTTTATAGAATTTACTTATAATAACAGTCTCCATGCTAGTATTCAGATGGCCCCATTTGAGGCATTGTACGGAAGGAGGTGTAGGTCTCCGATTGGATGGTTCGAGGTTGGCGAGGCGGAACTGCTAGGACCGGATCTTGTGCACCAAGCTATGGAAAAAGTTAAAGTCATTCAGGAGAGGATGAAAACTTCTCAGAGTCGTCAGAAATCCTATGCGGATGTTCATCATAGAGATTTGGAATTCCAAGTAGATGATT
The DNA here is from genome assembly GCA_005239505.1 of Nicotiana paniculata. NCBI lineage: Eukaryota > Viridiplantae > Streptophyta > Magnoliopsida > Solanales > Solanaceae > Nicotiana > Nicotiana paniculata. The sequence goes on from ML352613.1 coordinate 36,701, forward strand.
GGGTGTTCTTGAAGGTCTCTCCCACGAAGGGACTAATGTGGTTTGGGAAGAAAGGAAAATTGAACCCTAGGTATGTCGGGCCGTAATGGATCACTCAAAGGATAGGACAGGTGACCTATCGGCTAGAATTTCCCCCTGAAATGTCATTAGTGCATCCGATGTTCCATGTGTCTATGTTGAAGAAAGTAGTTGGAGATCTATCACCCATCGTGCCAGTTGAGACTATTGAGGTTAATGAAGAATTATCGTATGAGGAGGTTCCGTTTGCTATTCTTGATAGGCAAGTACGTAGACTGAGGAACAAAGAAATTGCTTTAATTAAAGTGTTGTGGCCAAGTCAGCAAGTTGAGGAAGCCACGTGGGAAGCGGAAAATGAAATGAAAGAAAAATATCCCCATTTGTTTGAACAAGTCTAGTAGTGATCGTGTTAATTGTCATCTCTAAGCAATTATATGTTATGTTTAGTTATGTGAAAAAGCACCGCATTTTCCCCTAATTGCTCTACTATTGTAACTTCTCAAGTTATGCCATAATTGTGTATGTTGTGACTATTTGAGTAATGTGAAACCCCTTGGAGTAAATGAAATTATGTGAAACTCATGTGAGGGTTAAATGATTAATTGAAGTGTAGATTGGTAAGGATTAATTGAAGTGTATATGGCATGTTGAAGTAATTGAATTATATGGGACTTGTCGAGGTGACCAAATTATGTGCAAGGCCATGAAATAACTAGTTATGTGTGGAATTGGTTAGGAACATGTGTTTCGGGGGCTCTCTAACAAGTAGATAGGCCTAATTACAGAGGAAACTCTGGCAAAATTTTCAGAAAATATCGGAGTTAAAAAAAAATTGGGGGTTGGCATATTGTGTTTTCAAAACCAAATGATTTCCCGATCCTCATTCGATGATGAATGATTTTAAGTGGGAAAGGATGTAAAGACCCGTAAAATTTTTATGTCTAAAATAATGCCCGAATAGGTCCATGTGCTGTTATAACTGTAGAAATTCTAAAAACGGTCCTATTTTGAGTAAAAAGTATCCCAGAACTTGAAAGATTAAATTTTCCAGAAATTTCGTGTTATGCGACGCACTATGGGATCACATAACAGGTATGCGGACCGTATAGTGGTCGCATACCTGGACAAGCTACATTCCAAATGGAGGACAACTACGCGGCCCAGAATGCGATTGCATTTTGGGTATGCGGACCGCATAGTTGTCGCATTCTTGCCCCATGGTTTTGCGAGGGAGTTTATGCGACGCACTATGCGATCGCATAACAGGTATGCAGACCGCATAGTGGTCGCATACCTGGGCAGTGTGGCTCCCATTTTGGCCCATTTGAAGGCCAACTATGTGACAGGAATGCGAACCGCAAACCAGGAATGCGATCGCATTCCTGACCGCATTTCTGTGTCGGAGTTCCTATTTTCTAAATTTAAAACCCGACCCCTTGTTTTATAAAACACTCCTTCCCTTCATTTTTAACGATTTCTGACCAAAAATAGAGAGATAAGAAGAGAGTTCTTGAGAGAGAAGGTTTCAACATCATCCAATTTGATTTTCCAAAATCACGCAAGCCCGAAAATTATCGAGTTATTGTCATCTTCTTCACTCAAAGAGGTAAGTCTTCACCCTATTTCCCCAGATTCTCAGATTTTGTGTAAGAATAAAACACACATAGGTTGGTTCTTGAAAATAAAAAGTGAAATCTTGCATGCATGTTAGTTAAATCCCGTAATCTAGTAAAGGGAAAAAGAAGTTTGGGTAATTATTCGCAAAGGGGGTTAGTAGTCTAAGGGGTCACATAGTGTTTGATAAAATACTCAATTGGGTACAAGATTCCTAATTTTAAGTGAACTATGTCACATTGTGGAATAAACTGACGGTGCTAGACAGTCTAGTGAATTGTGATAGAAATTAAAAAGGGATGACTCGAGGTATGAATGGCTAACTTTAATCTTCATAGAGTCACCTTGTTGGTGTCCAAACATTCGGTATGAGCTTCTTGCTGAGTATATGTGAATTGATTATCCCGTTGTGTTGAGGTGTGAGATTTCATTATCTAATTTTCTTAGTCAACTATCGTGATAATTGAAATTGTGAAAGATGATTTCTATGTGATTACTCTATCATGTGCAAGGTTCGTTAAATGCTTGAGTATGTTGGTATGAAAGAATGGTAACAAACTCAAATGTGTAAATGTATCTAAGTGATAAGGGCCGTGTAACAAGTGATGAAAGTGAGTTGTGAATGATCTAATTGAACTAAATGACCATGGAAATATCGTATATGACTCATTGTTGGCAAGGTTTATTGTGGCTTAACTTCATATGGATTGTTGGTTGTAATGAATTTATATTCTTGTTGATGAGCATCTTTGTGGTTGAATTAATGGATTACAAAGACTATTGTGAACACATGATTGTTTGGGTGTTATGAGGTTGTGCTCTTGATGATATGAAGCCCTGTGATTAAATTGTGGGCTATTAGTTTTTGCTATGAAATGTGATGGTAAGGTGGGATCGGGTTGCACGCTGCAAAAGAAGTAATAAGGGTGTGATGTGATTGTAAGGTGGTATCGGGTTGCACACCGCAATAGAAATGTAAGGTGGGATCGGGTTGCACGCCGCAACAGAAATGTAAGGTGGGATCGGGTTGCACGCTGCAATAGAAGTAATAAGGGCGTAATGTGATTGTGAGGTGGGATCGGGTTGCGCGCCGTAAAAGGGGAAACGATTGAAATAAGAAGTTGTGGAAACCTCATTTGTGATTCTCTGTATCTCTATGTAATATTTGTTTGGGTTTCTTTAACTGCCTCATATATGTGTGTTGTTTGATTTTAAATTGAGTAAAGTTTGTTTATACATACTAGTACTATTCAATGGTACTAACGTCCCTTTTTCTGGGGGCGCTACATCTTTTATATGGATGTAGATGGGTCCATAGCAGGTAGCTCAGCTCACCGTTAGTGGTGCCTCCTTCTCATTTTTCAGCAATACTGGTGAGCCCCACTTCCTCCCGGGGCCGTGTGTAGTTCATGCCATCTCTTTTGAGTCTTTTATGTATTTTAGGTATACTCGGGGCCTTTTTGCCAGCAAGTATTGTATAAACTCCTAGTATTCGTAGAGGCTCCGTTAGTAACTGTACGTATTTAGAATCGTGGTCCGTATTGGAAAGTTATGTATGTATTGTGTATGTTTTTGGGAATCAGCTGTTGAAATACTAAAAGAGAAATGAACTTAAGTTTGTAAATCCATGCTTAAATCCTAAGTTGCTATTTCATATGGAATATGGTGCATTGTATATACGGGGGACGTGTTGGGTAGGAAAGGCAATCCAGGTCCGCTTGACCGGGTTCACCTGGTTAGGCGCCGATCTCGTCCCTCGGTTTTGGGGCGTGATAATCGCCCACCGGAGTCGACACATGAACTGATGCAACTAGAGACTCATGGGGCATATCTTGAAAAGGGGCAAAATATGAAGAAACATAGGAATATGTAGAACCAGGGTCAGATAAAGCCAAAGCATCTATGTGACAGACTGAGACAATACCTGTGATCACTGCATCGGAGGCCATAGCATCTGGCCTGGCTGGAAGTGCATATATACAAGCTTGGCCTCCACATGCACGACCTCCCCCTCTAGGGCGGCCCATGGCGGTCTGGCCCCCACCCCTAGCTGTCTGGGCGGGTGGTGAAGTAACTGGAGCCGAAGTCGAGGGCTGGCCCCTCTACTGAGAAGAACCACCAAAACAACGGGGATAGTGCCTCCACATGTTCCCAAACTCTCCGCACTCGAAACAATTCCCCGGAGCTGGAGACAGGGACTAAGAGAAACCCCTGGCACCAGAATGGCCACTAGAAGAATCATGCATAGAAGAACCCTGAACTGGTGGTGCTCGAGCTACACTCTGGGCTGGAAAGGCACTGAATGAAGAACGGCCCAACTGAGAATGCGGGGACCATGCCTCGAAGATGCACCACTATAGGCTGGTGGAACTGGCCGAGGAGGCCTGAAGGAACGGCCTCTACCATGCTTAAAATGCCCTCTGTAAGGAGCACCACTAGAACTACCTGATCAACGAGGCCTCTTGGCCTCCCTCTCATCCCGCTCCTGGCGGAGAACCAACTCAATATCTCGATCAATATCAACAACCTGCTCGAAGGTAGCACCTGATACCCTCTACCTAGTCATCAAAAGGTGGAGCTGATAAGTGAAGCCATCCAAGAACCTCCTAATCCTCTCCCTATCAGTAGGGACCAACTCGGTCGCATGACGAGCCAACTCTGAAAACCACATCTTATACTGCGTCATTGATAGCTACCCCTGACGCAACTGCTCAAACTGCCTGTTGTTCCTCCCTGTGAGATTGGGGAACATACTTCTCCAAGATGATATACTTCTCCAAGATGATTGTGGAGAACTGCTGCCAGGTGATGGGTGCTAAACCAACAGGCCTACACCTCTCTAAGGACTCCCACCAAGTAAAAGCAGCCCTAGAAAACTGAAAAGTAGCAAACGAGACCCCACTAGTCTCCAGAATCCCAGCAGTACGAAGCATCCTCTGACACTTATCGAGGAATCCCTGGGCATCCTAGCCCTAAGCAGCACTGAATGTTGGAGGCTGAAGCCTACTGAATCTCTTTATTCTACGCTGCTCATCATCTGGAATAGCTGGAATCACGAGGTCCTGAACTGGAGCAACTTACTGGGCTGGAACTGCCCCCGGTGTCTGAAGGCCCTGAGTAACCTGCTCAGGTATCCGGGCAGCTGGAGTCTGAGTGTCTCCCCCGGCCTGAGAAGTAGAAGCAGTAGTAGATGCAGCAACTTCCTGGGCAAGGCTAGTACATACTGTTAAGATCATAGCCAGGTCTCCTTAAGACCCAGAATAACAATGGGAACTGCCGGTGCCTGAGCCTGTCCCGCTGAAATATCTGCGGTGGGAACCTGATCATGAATGGTAGGTGGACCCCCGGTACTGCCCCGACCGTTGCACGGGCTGGTCCCCTACCTCTACCACGGCCTCGACCTTTCACTGGTCTAGCTGGTGTCTGGTTACCCTGATCGGTAGCACGTGTCCTCACTATCTGTGAGATAATGAAACAACAGAAGTTTAGATTTCCAAAATCAACAAAATGGCACGAAAGAATTAGAGAAAAATGAGATTTTCCTAAGGGTTCTGCAGCCTCTCGAAGATAGGTATAGACGTCTCCGTACCGATCTGCAAGACTCTACTAAACGTGCTCATAACTGTTGAGTCCTATGTTACCTAGGCTTTAAACACTAAGCCGGCCGTGATGACGCCTATCGTGGAACTAGGCAAGCCAACAATAATATACTGACATAATATTTTCATAATTTCCACATCGTCCCGATGTTTCGCAAGATTCTTTCTCTTAAGCAGCTTAAGCAACAAAATGAATAAAACAGTTTATACACTACCCCAAAACCTGGGAGTCAATCGTCATGAGCATCTACGAGTAGTACAAATGAACCCTACTGTAATAATACATCAAGTCTCGGAATGAGGAACTAGATACAAGGCAAGAAATGGGAAAAGAGATGTTGTGGACGCTTAACATCTACCTCGAAGTCCGAACTCCGGCTCCACAAGAAGGAAGAAAACTAGCGCTCGGTACCAGCACCTGTATCTGCACATAGGGGTGCAGGGAGTAATGTGAGCACGCCAACTCAGTAGTAATGAAAATAAATCAAGTTTAAGCAGTAAGAAACACATGGGATCAAATCATCAATTCATAATATGCACAACCTTTCTTTCCAACAGTGTATACATTAAATCAACATGCTTTAAAATCCAACTTCGGTAAAAATCCTTTGAAAAGTGTGATTTCCAACAATTTCAGAAAAATACCCAAAGAGTTTAGTGTAAAATGAAATAAATCATAACTAGCTACTCGGGCCAAAATATGTACCATAAACCGCCCCTCGGGCATATCATCACTCGAAATCAGTCACTCAGCATGCCTCACAATCACTGAGTATCAGCCTCTCAGGCAACCTCACTGTCACTCATACCTCTCAATCACTCGTCACTCGGCACTCGCACTCAATAGGTACCTGCGCTCACTAGGGGTGTGTACAGACTCTGGATGGGATCCTACCGCCCATGCGCTAATATCAAGCCACCTCGTGGCATATCATATCCTCACAATCAGGCCCTCAGCCTCACTCAGTCAGAAACTCTCAAAAAGCCCCTCGGGCTATCAGTAAAATGGGGTACTCGACCCAAAAACATCATTTTATATCTCAAATAGTGTAAATAAGGCTGAGTTTTGAAAACAGTTAAACATAATATGACTGAGTATAATTCATAAGTCAACACAGTGAGGAAATAGCAGTAAAATCCTCCAAGGGGTCTAAACAAGTCGACACAAGGCCCTAAACATGGCTTACAGCCCAAATATAGTAATAGTCTTAAAACACAATTTAACATGTGATTTAAAAGTAAATACGCAACTCAATAGTTGCCGCAGAAAGCACCAAGTCCAAATCCAAAACTCAGTGCACACCACACGCTCGTCATCCAACATGTGCGACGTTCGAAAATAGTGAGAAAATATGAAGTCCGGGGTTTCATGCCCTCATGACAAGATTTACAGTCATTAGTTACCTCAAATCGGCCCAAATACTAATTCACGATGCTCTTGCCTCTCTAATCGACTCCCAATTTCTCCGAATCTAACCAAAACCATATTAACATCATCAATATACGCTAAAGGAACAAGGCCCAATCGAAAACTATCAGTTTTAACCAAAATTCCCGAAATTGGCCAAATCCGAGCCCCAGGCCCACGTCTCGGAATTCTATAAAAATTTTAACACAAGAATCCTTATCCTTTCCCGAGTCTATACATATAAAATTCATCAAAATCCGACCACAATTGACCCATAAATTCCTCAATTATAAGCCTTAATTTCCCACGCCCTAAACCCCCAATTTATGCCATTAAATTCCACTAATTCCAAGCCTAATCCGTCAAATATCAACATAGAATTGAGTTTTTAGTCCAGGAAACTTACCTCCACAGAAGACCCTCGAAATCTCTCTTCAATTTTCTCCCAAAATGCCTCAACCCGCATGCAAAAGAGATGAAGGTGCCAAAATTTCGCGAAGACAGTTATTTATACTTCCTGCCCAGTGAAACATCATCTGCGGCCTTCTCTCTGCACCTGCGGAAGTCCACCTAAGGCCCGTTTCTCACACCTGTGGTGAATAACCCGCACATGCGGCTTCACAGGTGCGGTCTAAGTCTCGCACCTGCGACTTTCCTTCAGCCGACCAAATTTTGCACCTGCGCTCCACTTACTGCACCTGCGGACTCGCAGGTAGCCCAAACCTCCGCTTCTGTGGCTCCTTCCCAGATACCCCAATTTTGCACTTGTGCATGCTGGCCCACACCAGTGGTTACCCTTCTGCAGGCGCGGCCACACCAGAAGCCTGGCACCAGCAGCTCTTCAGCTGCATTTTCCAACTTAAATCCTTCCGATGACTATCCGAAATCATCCCGAGTCCCTCGGAACCCCAACCAAAAATACAAACAAGCCCCATAACCTTATTCAAACTTAGTCGAGCCTTCGAAACACCCGAAACAACGCCAAAACACCAAAATCGCATCGGATTCAAGCCTATGAACTTTGAGATTTCTAAATTCGCCAATGATACTGAAACCAACGAAAACACATCCGAATGACCTGAAATGTTTCACACACCTCCAAAATGACACTACGAACCTATTCCAACTTCCGGAATTCCATTCCTACCCCGATAGCTAATTTTCCACTGCCGACCGGAAAACGCCAAAAAACTCAATTTCGCCAATTCAAACCTAGTTCTACACCGGACATCAAAACTACATTCCGAACACAGTCCTAAGTCCCAAATCACCTAACGAAGTTATCCGAGCCATAAAATCTACATTCTTAGGTCATTGACCAATAAGTCAACTCCCAGTTGACTTTTCCAATTATTAAGCCAATTTAAGAGACTAAGTGTCTCAGTTCTCACCACGACCACTTCGAACCCGAACCAATCGACCCAACACAACATAAATAGGCTAAGAAACATATGAATAAGCATAAATAGGCAAAATGGGGCTAATCTCACGGAACGACCGATTGGGTCATTACAATTAGAAAAGAGATATGTTATGTTAGGTGTTTGGGGCGGACTCTACCTCTCATTCGAGGACGAGTGATCCTAAGTAGGGGAGAATCTAAGGCCCCGAAAAATTTTGCTAAGTAATTTAGGATTTTGGGGTTCCAAGTAGGCTAATTATAATATTTTATATGCTATAAATATGATGTAAATGAATTGGATATGGTAATAAGTGTATAATTCATATAATAATTAATGTGGGGTCCAAGGAGAGGCCTAAGTCTAAGTCGAATTGGAATATTACATAATAAGCTAAAATTCTAAATGAGTTTGCACCAGTTGACACTTTGAACGAGCATATCTATATATATATATATATATATATATATATATTTTTATAAGGTTTTATGTGATGAAAGAACTATCAAATGAAAGGTCTTCGAGTCTAGTTTCTAACGCTTCAACCCATTCGTCATTTGGACATTCCTACAAAACGTTATGATCAAATTACCAAAGGCTGAATTTGCGACCAATCTCACGACTGCAAAACAATTCCGCGGACCGCATAAGCATAGCAAAGTGAAGCAGAGTCAGACATACTATTATGTTGTCACATATTGATTATATCGCATAATTGATTATGTTGTCGATTATGCTGTCGCATAATGATTATGATGCTAGGTCTGCTGCCCACAAAACAATTATTTTATAGCATAATTGCACCACATAATTGACTTCGGGGGTCATTTTTGGAATTTTTATATCCGAACCCATTTTGGTAAATAAGCTTTGGGGCTTCATTTAGGGCTATTTTCTACTAAATCTAGAGGGATGTGAGAGCATTTTAGAGAGAGAGAAAGAGGTAACCTAGCCTTCCAATCACCAAATCTTGCTCAAGTCTTCAAGAATCAAGGAAGATAGCCACTAGATTGTCCTCCATCCGGGTAAGTCCTATTTCCAGAACATGCATGCAAGAGGTTAAGGGTTCAAATATGTCATGGGGATTAGAAATAGGCCATTCATGTGGAACTAAGTGGTGGTATGTGATATTAATGAACTAATTTGGGTAGTTCCTATTAAAATTGATTGAGGGAAGAAGGAATTTCCATTTTCGGACCTTGTAGTCTATTTCGCATGTTAGGTGTTTGATGCAATTCTTAAGAGAGTTACACAATGGGTAATCTTTCTAGTTGGTAATCGATTTTTGCTTTTTCCTTATATATTATAATTGCTAGAGGTGTTGGTGCGTTGTAGTAACTTAAGGAAAGCTCAACCAAGTATGTGGGATAAACTTTATCTCTCGGAATTGAATTCCATATTGTTTCGTACGTTTAAGTATGAACGACCCAAAATCCCAAATCTCTTCGTTCCGGGTTATCCCCTATAAACTCATAAATGTGATCCTTTCAGATGAGCCTTATATTGAGCAATAGATGTTTAAAGTAAGGATTTCTTATTAAAATGGCATAGTCTCGAGTGGTATTTTTAATGAAAACTGGTATACCAATTAGGTGGGAAAACTCGATGTGCTTAATACTCCTATTTTACAGTATGCGTACTAAATGCCTTGATTGAGTGTGTTTAGTCGATGATAAACTATAAAGATACTTGAAAACGAATTAAATAAACTGGGGAAATAGAGTGTGGATAACATATATACTTGTGCCTAGCGAGGCCTATGAAATGAGAAAATATATATGAAATAGATTACGAAACGAGCCTCGACTCAACTATTTAAGATAACTTCTAAAAGTGGAATTTGCCTAAAATTTCTTTGAGGTATGTATGGCTAAAACCCCATCTTCTTAGGAATCGAACCTCTATGGTGCTCCCCTATAAATTGTGTAAGCCTTAATCTTTATTGATGAAGGAAATAACATTTCAAACGTATTTGTATTGTAAGACCTTATGTGTCATATGCATTCAGATGCTTCTATGATGCTATGTTGTTACTTGGTGAAGTATCGATGTTATGGAAAATATGTTAAATTGTCAAAGAATGTGACAGTCTCTATATGCCCATGATTCGTGTTTTCTCTCACGAGTACTTGATGTTTTGAACTGAACGACTTATTGATGAAATTGATATGGATGTGAAATATTTGGAAAGGAATTGAATTATGAAATGGGGCCTAGTGCCGGGTATGAATTAACGATTGCGGCCACTAGAATTTGAAGACTTGAAATATATGTGTACAACGAGAAAAGATATAATTGATGAAAATAGAAATGTCTTAAGTAAGACGGCCTAGCCGATCGGGCCGTGATCGGACACCATGCCGCACAAATGGTGGTTTTGTGTTGTGAAATGAATAGGAATTGAAACATGAATTGAAATAGAAACTGATATTGTGAGAAAATATCTCCAAGGAAGACGACCTAGCCGATCGGTTTGTGCTCGGACTCCATATAAGAGTACGGTGGTATTGAGGATAATGAGGTTCTAATGCTAATAATGGCCCAAATTAAAGTTAAGATGTTTTCTCGGGAAAGCTTATGTGATTCCTTAATTAATGTTTTGGTGTTGCTTATGTTTCTCATTGAATTCTTCAATTCTTATTATTTCATTATTGATCTTTTTCTAAAGGAGATGTGTGTTACTTCCGTATTTTGACAATCTTTAGGTTTCACTTGGGCATTTGGATGTTATTAATTGTGACTTGATTGTTTCTATGGCTTTCTTCTTCTTCTATGGTTATTCTATTTTGAAATATGACTTTTAGCTTACATACTAGTACTATTCGACAGCACTAACGTCCCTTTTGCTGGGGCGCTTCATCATTAATGGATGCAGGTGGTTCCACAGTAGGCGTTAGGGATCAGTGATAGCGGTATGTTCCTTCCAGCTAACTTGGCGATCCCAACTTCATTTCGGGGTCCTGTGTCATTGGGTTATCGTGTACTTTTCATTTGAGTTATAGTCGGGGCCTTGTTGCCGGCATTTACATATTTCTCTTCAGTTGTATTTAGAGGTTTCGTAGACAGGTTGTGGGTGGTGTCGGGTATTGGAATTGTATTAGAAAATGTTGGTATTTGGCGAATATGTTTTCTTCATATCTAATAATTGTAATAATCTGGTTACTATGGCTGAAACTGCTAATGGAAACAAAAATGAAAGTTGTTAATGGTATATTTACAAAGTATGATATCTTCATACTCTTTTAGGATCCGGACATACTCTTCATTCTCTGACGATGATGAATGCTTATACATGCTTCCTTGAGTGTTACGGAATCCCCTAAGTTAACTATCTCAGTCTCGTCTAAGTTAGACTTAGGCTTGTTTTTAAAGTTTCCCCCCCTCTCTAACGATTTCCTCAAGTATTACATCATCTTCAAAATCCTCTGAATCACTATCATTGTGTTGTGTTGTCTCATTGCATGTCACAGTCGTAGGTTCATCGGGATAGATAATAATAATGTTGTAAAGAAAATGTAAAGGATAACAACAAATACAAAAAATAGTAATGCATTAATAAAATCTTGAAAACGTTAACAAGTATGGCTCGACGACTCGAGCAATTATTTCAAAACAGAATACTTTCAAAACAAAATGTTGAAATGTCTTAAGTGCTCAAAACTATTTTAAAAATAATTGACGCTAATCTGCCAGGCTATCCATGAACTCGACAGTCCCAGGATGGTGCAGTAGACCAGTTCTTGAGAATGGTTCCTATTTCCATGGTCCGAATGATAAGTTCTTCCTCCTCCTCCTCCTCAACTATTGTATTGCAATCCATATCTTCTTCATCCAAAAATAACTTCCTCATGTCGGCTAAGACTTCATCTTCCTCATATCCCCACATCACGTCTGCTTATTGGAATGTTTGTTATATAGATCTTATCGGTTGTTCCGGTGGATAATAAGGACCACTCCATGGAGGTGAAAAATCTTGGTACTCTTGCCAAGTATATTCATACCCAAGCCCGAAAGTTGTGCCATGACGCTTCGATTTTACTGGTTTGGTGATCCCTTGGAGATTTTTGCCAAGACCTTTGCCAGGTTCATACCATGTCCATAGTAGTATGCTTTCTATCTTATTACTCCACCATTTATCCTTTTCAATTGCATTGACGCGCTCAATGCGATGGTATGTCTCTCCACCCATCTTCTTCATATTCTCAATGACTGGAACGGTCTGATTGGTGTAGATAGTGTTGCTTCCATCCCCATGGCTAATCACTTCTTGATGATTCCATTAAATTTTACAGCTTGATGCAGAGTAGAAACCACTGCCCAACGGCGTGTATCCATGGTCATCCCAACAATAGATTATAGGTAGCAGATATATCCAGCACTTGGAACTCGACATCGAACCAAGTTGGGCCCATTTGTAGGTTGAGGTTGATTTCTCCGATTATGGCTCTTTGAGATACATCGAATGCTTTCAAATTCATGCTTCCCATCTGTATCTCGTGCAGGCCTTCGCCCAACCTCTTTAGAGTGGTCAGTGGACATATGTTGAGACTGGATCCTCCGTCTATTAGGACTCTGGCGATGAATTTGTCCTCATATCACATTGTGGTGTGCAATGCCCTGTTGTGACTTAGTCTTTCTAGTGGAACCTCATCTTCATGGAAGGTGATTTTTTGGATTTCCAATACATGCCCAACCATGTTAGCCATCTCCCTACTAGTGATGTTGTTCGGTACATAAGCTTCATTCAACACTTTCATCAAGGCGTTCCTGTGTGTCTCATAATTTTGCAGCAGCGACAGAATGGATATCTGAGTGGGGGTTTTGTTCAGATGATCAACAATAGAGTACTCATTTGCTTGTACTTCCCTCCAAAGTTCGTTGGTACATGTCTCGACAATAGGTGGTTTAGATGCGGTTTCCTTGCTTGTTCCCCCCAGGTGTATAGACCCTGCCAGTTCTGGTCATGCCTTGTGACGTACTTGTCTCCTCCATTTTTGCTTTCCCTTTTCTCTTGGCTTCCGCAACATACTCCATGGGATGGCATCAGACTTGTAGGATTGTGTGGGAGCTACTATCACAGTGAAGGATGCAGTTACCTTGACCTCAAATGGTGCTTGAGTTTGTACCACAACTGATGTGAGGGTGACCGGAGATGTTTTGGGATCATCCCCCTCTCGAATGAGTCGGATTGACCCTTCTGGGTCCCATTCATCGTCAGTCTCTATTACATTCACCCTCTCACCTATTTGATCTAGAAGAGGATTGTTGCGCATATTTGGTGCAGTCTCTTTCTCCTGTATGACCTTGTTGTCGATTAGTGTATGAATCTTGTCCTTCAATGTACGACACTCATCAATTGTATGACCCTTCATGCCCGACTGATAGGCACATGGCTTGTTTGGGTTGATCCACTGAGAAGAATTTTCCATGGGAAACGTAGGGATGGGAGTGACATAACCAGAAGCCTTCAATATCTCATATAATTGGTCTATGGGCTCAGCGATCCGGGTGTATTGTCTGGGTGCTCTGCGGTCGAAATTTGGTTATGTTTTTTGTAGTTTTGGCATGCTGGTGGAGGTGATTGGTAATATGTGGTTTGAGTGTTATATGCGTGGTATGTCGTAGTGGGTTGCTGGTATCTGGGGGTGAAGGTTGATATGTGGGTGGAGGTGTTTGGTATGTGAGTGGAGATTTAGGACCTTGGGCCACCATGACAGCACCTACTTCCTTTTTCTTAGAAATGCCTCTCGTTTGTAAGGCTTTGTTTGTGGCCTGGAGTGCTTCAAAATTCGTCACCATCCCACTTTTAATCCCTTCTTCTATTCTTTCTCCTAGCTTGATGATGTCGGAGAATTTGAGATTCTCAATAACGAACAACCTTTCATAGTACTGCTGGTGTTGAGCTCGGACGAAGAACTTATTCATTTGTTCTTCTTTGAACGTTGGTCTCACCTTTGCAGCCTTAGATCTCCACCGGGTATCATATTCATGGAAGGTTTTGGTTGGTTTCTTTTTGAGGTTCTGAATGTAGAAAACATCCGGTGCATTCTCCGTATTGAACCTGAATCCGCCCATAAAGTCTGATGCCATGCTTACCCAGATCACCCACTTCTTTGGATTCTGACTGATGTACCAGGACAATGCATCTCTTGTGGGGATTCTCTTGAACAACTTCATGCGGATTTGTTCATTTTTTCCCACTCCTACAAGCTTGTCACAATATGTCCTCAGATGCACTTTTGGATCACCGGTTCCATCAAACATTTCAAATTTGGGAGGTTTGTACCACTCTGGCAGCTCTACATCTGGCTGAATGCACAAGTCTTCACAATTCAAACCTTCAACGCCTTTACCACCTTCGATATTCTGAACTCTACCAGAGAGATTCTTGAGTTCTTCTACCATATTCTTGATGAACAAGTCCTTCTCGAGTATGCATAGGGTTTGTTGTGGGGTATGGGTTAAGGTCTCCGCGTATATCGGGCTGCATTGGTAGACTCCGGGCATCTGGGTATAAGGGTGATCATTTGTTGAGTTTTAGAGGTCAGGATTTGGTTATGGTGTATTCTGCGGAGTATGATAGGTGGTAGTCTGGGGGTATTTGGTTAGGTGGTGATGATGTTGTTGCGGAGTTGGTACTGGAGGAGGATTAAGGTTTTGCGGAGGTGTAGGGTACTGGTGTGGTGCAGGAGGGTTTGGCGGTGGATTTTGGTTTTGTGGGTTTTGTGGTGGTGCTTGGTTTTGGGTGTTTAGATTTTTTTGGTTAATATTAGGAACATTTAGAGTGAGAGAGAGGTTTTCCAAGTTCCGGACCTCCTCAAGTTCTCCTTGTAGCTCAAAAATCTCTTATTCCAATCGTAAGACCAATTCATTCTGTGTCGGGGTGCTCCGACCATCTGAAATTTTGACATTTTCTGCTATATTGGCGTTATCCTTTCTGATACCACTCAAATCGTCCATTTTCCCTTTCCCTTTGCTTTTGTCCTTAGATCAATTGGTGGAGGAGGAGGTGGAGGACCTTTGGATCTAGTATGATATACCAACTATGCCAGTATGCACGAACCAACCTTGGGGAATGGGAATAATCAAATATAAGAAAAAGCAAAAGGTAAGCAAGTCAGTAAAGGGTATTGAAAGAATGCTTGCAATATTGAACATGCAAATGGTAAGCAAAAGGTATGCAATATTGAACATGCAAAAGGTAAGCAAGTCCTAATTTGGGCACCCCGTTGTGCCTGAGGTAGGCCTAAGCGACATATAGACTTGGAGAAAAGTTGATGCCAATAATTGTGTCATTTCATTAATGCGAAAATGAATCAAGCCCTTACTAAATCGACAATAAAGATAAAGTTACTAATGGAACTTGGCCTTATTACAATCGAGATCTAAAACTAAGCTAGAAAATAGTGAAAAATTATCATGTCCTAATCTACTTGGTCCCATAAGGACCTTCTCCATGCTTGGCTCTTTTGACTCCATCAATCAAGTTCCTCAGGTCGCGCATATACAATAATAAGTAAGCTCTTGCTAGATCCCCTCCTTCACTGCCATCCGCGTTCTGATAATCTGCAAGCCTCTTTCTCATCTTTCCTTCGAGCTCCATCAATACCTGTTCCAGATATTCTAACCTTTCTGTTGCATTAGTAGTGATCCCCTTCCATTTATTTATAACCTCCATGTCTATTTTATGTTGTTCAAGGTGCCTAGCTTCCGACTCAAAAACCCTTTTGTGAAGCCTTCTATACCTGACATGTGCTTCAGCAGCATCATCAATGATCCTATTTTCCAAATTGACCCCTAGCTTGACGTCTCCCGCTATATCATTTACCAACCATGATGGATAGAAATACACGTGACCGGTAAGGTACCTGTCTGGCTCGATAGTCTCTTTCTCCAGAATGACTTTCTGGTTCCACATATGTTTTTCCTCGAATTTGAAAGGAATGATGTCCCATTTGAAGTCTGCCTTGTACTGGACCATGTTGGAAACTCGAGGTATGACTTGATTTCTTCATGCCTGTCTCATTACCCTTATAGGAGCATAGGGATAAATGTGTCGTAGCCCGATCAACACCCAATGAGTAGTATCCCTTGACCTGATGATGAACTCGCTACTAGCAAACCACTCAAACATCCAATGTACATTTTCGTCTGTCGAGTTGCTGAAGAAATGGACCCAACTTATAGCGCTTCCGGGCTATGCAAACCTATCAGGGATGAATATCATTTTCTTTGGATGGTTGTAAGCTATGTAGTCATTAATGGCCGTCGCAGAAGCTCTTGACGATATTCTCCCCTCTGAAAGTGTTCCAATAATCAGACTTGCAATAACATATTACAACCTTCGAAATGTTCGAACCCCTGGTTGTACCGATCTACGGAGCGGTACAGTTCGGCTAGGATCATGGGGATGATGGTGCACGTTTGCACCTCGATACCTTCCATTCGATTTCTTGCAACCATACCTAAATGCGTGTGAATCCTTCCCCTTTCATTGGAAATATCAACAATCCCAAGAAGCAGATGATGAACACATAAACCCCGTGATGTGTCCAACCTAATGAAGTAATGGCGAGTTCATCATTATGAAGGCGATATGATTTACTGTGCCTTTAACGCTCATAAAGAAATTCAAATGGTATATATTATTTCTTAAACAAAGTAACTCGTCATTTTTCTTGAAACCTAGTGTTGACCCAAGTCACTGCATAGTTTTGAAGATTGAAAAATGTCTGACCAGTTGAATCAAGTCCATAAGAGCACACGTACTTGAACTGATGCGTTGGCACAGAAACCTTATATGCATAGGAGATAAATGCGAGCGTGAAGTATCAGTGAACAAGGAGAGTATCTTCTATTGCGAAAAGGTTGCAAATTGATAAGAATAGAAGTTGAATTCAGCAAGGACAGTAAGAAGGAATGAAGTTGAGTTTACAACGAATTCGTTCTCCCAAGTAGAGTTGAACAAGAACAAAATGACAAACTCAACAACTGACTTTATAAATAATTGAAGGATTCTTGCTTGAATCAAGAATGCAGAAGTGCAGAAGTGAATCAAGATCTGAAAGAAAAATTCCCAGATATTTTGCAAGCAGAATTATTATGCGACACAAAGACTACAGATCAGCTAGAAGAACCAGTTCCATTTGTTTGTCATTGAGTCTAGTTGGTTGTAATAGGAGTTTTAATATTGTATCTTTTCAGCTTTCATAGAAGCAATTGTAATAGGTACGCATTGTTAAAGTTAGAGCTAACTTCAAGCTTGTAGAAATTAGCTAGGGCTAGTTACTACAAAGGGATTAGAGTTAGTCCTAGGATTACAAAAGAGTTTATTTTGTAAGTCCGTTTGGCTCAGGGTTTTAGTGAAGAGTTTGAGCAAATCCTACTGAGGAGTAGGTCGTGGTTTTTTCACCTTTTGAGCCAGGTGTTTTCCACGTAAAATTCTCTATGTTTTTACTTTACTACTTTTATTATTCCGCAACAGTAGTAGTTGGAACACCAAGAAGAACCAGGTTCTTCTATTGAGACAGCACTCGAAAATTGGGTACCACACAAAGTAACCTATCTTCTTGTGTGGTATTGACGTCTAAAACATCAATTGGTATCAGAGCAGGTTATCCTTGAAAGGCTAACACCTTGGAGAAGATCAAGATGAGTGCACCACCTGGAAATTGGGAAGGTCAATCAACTGCAAGGCCACCACTCTTCAATGGCCAGTATTACTCTTGGTGGAAAAACAGGATGAAGGACCACCTGATTGGAGAAGACTATGAACTCTGGGACATAGTCACTGATGGCCCTCTAGCTACCATGATGAACACTGCTGAAGGTATAGATGTACCAAAGACTAGAGCTGATTGCACGGCTGAGGATCCGAAGAAATGGGAGATGAATGCAAAGGCCAAAAAGTGGCTAGTATGTGGACTAGGTCCAGACGAGTACAGCAGAATCCAAAGCTGCACCACTGCCAAAGAGATCTGGGATACCTTGCAAGTAGCCCATGAAGGAACACCTCAGGTAAAAAGGTCAAGAGGTACTCTACTATACTCTCAGTATGAAAACTTCACTATGAAAGAAGGAGAGACTATCCAAGAGATGTACACAAGGTTCACAACCTTGACTAATGAACTGAAGTCTCTTGGAAGAGTCATTCTTGAAGAGGATAGGGTTGAGAAGATCCTAACAAGGGTCTTGCCTATTTCCTGGGAAAGCAAAATCACTGCTATCCAGGAATCCAAAAATATGGCAACCCTGAGATTTGATGAGCTGATTGCAAACCTCACTGCCTATGAACTTAGAAGATAGACAATGAAGATGGATGGTCGAAAGAAGGAGAGGAGTCTAGCACTAAGAATCACTGAGGGAGCAGATCTGGAGGATGATGAGATGGCCATGATCACCAAAGAATTCAGAAACTTTCTCATGAGGAAGAAGGGCATCTCTAGAGGAGGAAACTACAACAAAGCAAAAGCTCCAGAAAGGCCAACCAACGAGGGATGCTATAAATGTGAAAAGACTGACCATCTCATCAAAAGCTGTCCTCAGTGGGAAGTAGAACGAAAAAAGGAGAGATATGAGAGAAGGAACAGGAAGAAGGAACAGGTCCGACCTAATAAAACCACAACAAAGGCTATGGTTGTTGCTTAGGGGGAAGTTTAGATGAGGAATCAGAAGATGGGGAGACTGAAGATCAGGCGCTCATGGCAATTGGAGAATCTGATGAGGAATCACATGAAGAACCAGAGGTAAGTATCTCCTATCTTAAAAACAAAGTAAAGTTCCTATCTAAGGAAAAACTCTCTGAGTTGCTACTTGATTTCATAGATGATTCTGAGGAAACAACCAAAGAGAAGGATCAACTATCTAAAGAATGTGCAATGCTAAAAGCAAAGTGCATGAACCTGGAAATCAGAGTCAGTGAATCCGAAAAGAAAAATACAGACTTGTTGAACTAGGTTCATCCACTTGAAACTGAGATTCTAGAACTAAAATCTGAAAACTTAAAGCTAAAGCTAGGATCTAGTAAAAAGGTTGTTGATGATTCTCATATCATGTTAGAAGAAAACGTGGGAAAACTAAAATATAAGATGTATGCCAAGGATGAACAGATAAGAACTCTTAATGAAGAACTTGGCGAAGTCAAACATGAATTAGATCGAACATGTAAATGGAATAAGTCCTCTGATGCCTTGATATGGCTTCAAGAGAA
This sequence comes from Nicotiana paniculata, assembly GCA_005239505.1. Classification (NCBI taxonomy): domain Eukaryota; kingdom Viridiplantae; phylum Streptophyta; class Magnoliopsida; order Solanales; family Solanaceae; genus Nicotiana; species Nicotiana paniculata. The sequence continues at coordinate 55,949 of ML352613.1, forward strand.
TCATAGTAGCAACAGGAGAGGGATTTGCTTTGGAAGTCAATTGCCCAAGTGGGATCCCAAAAGCAAGTATCTCACACTCCCTGAGAATAAAATCTGCACCCACTGTGGTAAGACTGGGCACTACAAATGTGAGTGTATTGCAAAAGAGCAGGCCAGTCGAAAAAATGAGAGATTTGTAAAAAGAAAAAACTGGCTACCAAATTGGGCAAGAAAAAATTTGATTCATCCATTCTCTCATAGAAAAGGACCCAAACTAGTTTGGGTTCTTAAAACTAACCCCTAATTCTTCTATAGGTTCAAGTGAGAGGAGGCAGCCAAATTTGGTATTTGGATAGTGGTTGCTCAAAGCATATGACTGGGAACATGGAACAGTTCCTTTCACTTGAAAGTCTCAACGGAGGAAATGTCTCCTTTGGAAACGGAAAGAAAGGTGAAATTATTGGGGTTAGTAAGGTAGTAAGGATGACACACGATCCATTGGACATATGTATCTAATAGATGGCTTGAAATATAGCCTGATCAGTGTATCACAATCGTGTGATAGAGCTAACCTGGTTGCTTTTACTTTCACAAAATGTTTTATGATTAACCTGCTTACTGACAAGATTTTTTTGCAGAGAAAAAGAATTAATAACATCTATGTCATAGACTTGTCCACACTGTCTGAAAATGAACTCACTTGCCTAAGTGTGTTGGACAGTGATCCCCTCCTGTGGCACAAACTACTTGGTCATGCGAGTCTGACTCAGCTTAACAAACTAGTATCTAAGGACTTAGTGGTAGGACTTCCTAACATTAAGTTAAAGGAGGACAAAGTTTGTGAGGCATGTGCCAGGGGGAAGCAGGTAAGGTCCTCTTTCAAAAGTAAGAAAATAGTCAGTACCACCAGGACGTTGGAACTGGTTCATATGGATCTATGTGGTCCTATGAGAACTCTGAGTAGAGGTGGTAAGAGATATGTGATGGTGCTAGTTGATGATTATTCAAGGTTCACTTGGAACTTATTTCTGGCATCTAAGGATGAAGCATTTGATATGTTCACCTCATTTTTCAAGAAAACTCAAAATCAATTAGGACATCAACTAGCATCAATAAGATCTGACCACGGTACTGAATTTGAAAATGCTAAGTTTGTTGAGTTCTGTGATGAACATAGTGTTAATCATAACTTTTATGCTCCTAGAACCCCACAGCAAAATGGGGTTGTTGAAAGGAAAAACAGAACTCTTGAAGACATGGCAAGAACCATGCTTCTATCTAGCAAACTACCTCACAGCTTCTGGGCTGAAGCAATAAACATTGCTTGTTACATAATCAATAGATGCATGACCAGACCTCTGGTAGAGAAAACTCCCTATGAATTACTTAAAGGTAGAAATCCCAACATATCACACTTTAGGGCTTTTGGATGCAACTGTTTTGTGCATAATAATGGCAAAGATTCCCTAGGAAAATTTGACCCCAGAAGTGATGAGGGAGTATTCTTGGGATATTCATCACATAGAAAAGCTTATAAAGTGTATAATAAAAGAACTATGTGTGTAGAAGAAAGTATACATGTTGTCTTTGATGAAACTAACATTTTTGCTGAGAGACAGGAACCTGAAGATGAGGAGCTTGGACTGGTGAGAAGCAGAAGTGATCACATTGAAGCAAACATGGAAGGTGGAACAGGTGATGGACCAGGTTCAACTACCCCAAGCAACATGAAAGGGGGAACTCAACATATGCAACCTGGCCCTGATCCTGCTCCACAGCAACAAGACACCATGGAATTATCTAGGAATGAACAGTTGGTACTCAAACCACACAAATATCAGAGTTCTCACCCTCTTGAGAACATCATAAAAGATTTGGCATCTGGAATCAAAACAAGATCATCCTTGAAAAATTTATGTGCGTTTGATGACTTTCTATCCATGATCAAACCAAAGAACATTGGGGAATCCCTACAAGATGCTGATTGGGTAAATTCCATGCAAGAAGAGCTGAATCAGTTTGAAAGAAGTCAAGTATGGTACTTGGTACCCAGGCCACTAGACAGATCAGTGATTGGTACCAAGTGGGTCTTCAGGAACAATCTCGATGAGGATGGAACCGTTACAAGGAATTAGGCAAGACTAGTTGTTCAAGGGTACAGTCAAGAAGAAGGAATTAACTATGATGAGACCTTTTCCCCTGTGGCAAGACTGGAGGAAATCAAACTTCTTATAGCATTTGTTGTACACATGGAATTCACTCATCATCAGATGGATGTTACGAGTGCCTTTCTCAATGGCTATCTGAAGGAAGATGCATTTGTCAAGCAGCCTCCAGGTTTTGAAAGCAAGGAGTCACCTGACCACGTATACAAACTCGACAAGGCTCTATATGGTCTCAAACAAGCACCAAGAGCATGGTACGAACGATTATCAAAATTCCTGCTAGAACATGGGTACAAACGAGGCAAAATTGACAATAACTTATTCTTAAAGGAAAAAGGGCAAGGATCTCCTGGTTGTGCAAATATATATGGATGATATTATATTTGAGGCGACTTCTGAAAAATTGAGCAAGGAATTTGCTATGCTAATGGGAAGTGAGTTTGAGATGAGTATGATGGGTGAGCTAAACTTTTTCTTAGGCTTGCAAATTAAGCAAAACCCAAATGGAACAATGATCCACCAACAAAAGTATGTGAAAGAATTGCTCAAGAAGTTTAAAATGGAAGACTCAAAAGAAATAGACACTCCCATAGCCACAACTACAAAATTGGATGTGGATGAACCTGGTTCATCTGTTGATCAGAAGCTATACAGAGGGATGATTGGGTCTCTATTATATCTCACTGCCAGCAGACCTAATATTGTGTTCAGCGTGGGACTGTGTGCTAGGTTTCAGGCAAATCCAACGGAGTCCCACCTCACTGCAGTGAAGAGAATTTTGAGATATTTGAAAGGCACCACTGATTTGTGCCTTTGGTATCCTAAAGGTAGTAATTTTGACCTTGTAGGATATGCTGATGCTGATTTTGCAGATTCCTGGTTGACAGGAAAAGTACTTCAGGTATGGCTTACTTTCTGTGTTCATGCCTTGTGTCTTGGGCTACCAAGAAACAAAATTTAGTAGCCTTGTCTACTGTTGAGGCTGAATATGTGGTTGTAGCCTCCTGTTGTGCTCAGTTGCTATGGATCAAGCAACAACTCATGGACTTTGATATAGATGTGGGATGCATTCCTATTTTTTGTGACAACACTAGTGCAATTAGTATGACGAAGAACCCGGTTCATCATAATAGAACAAAGCACATAGATGTTAGGCACCATTTCCTTGAGGGATAACTATGTAAAAGGAATGATCTCAATTGAATATTGTGTTACTAATCAACAAATTGCAGATATCTTTACTAAAGCACTGAGTAGGGAGCATTTTGAGAGAAACAGGCTTGAATTAGGGATGATTAAAATCACCTGACTGAAAAAAAATTTAAAAAATTTTGAAAAAAACAAATTGGCTAGAAACACTAACATAGATAATCAACCAGTCTAATCATTGCTCAGCATCTACTCGATGATTTCCTAAGTCAACAAAAGAGTCAAAGGTCACTAACTAGAGGTATTTCTTTCCAAAAACTTTGGTTTTAACCATAAGCACGTAGTTAAGTGTGTTAGTACCAAGTGAAGCATGTTTGACTCTTCGATCATGACTCAATTAGGTATTTTTTATTCATTACTACTACTATTATTACCTAAACACCAAAAACATGACTCAATCCCTTAAGAAGGTTGTCACGCCATCCATCGTTGGGAAGAGTCACACGATTCACACGAAAACTAACTTTGGAAAAAACCGTGGCATTAAGAAAACCAAATGCTTATTATCAACTAAAACATAAAAATAAGCTATTAAATAAAAAAGAAGCTACTAATTCAATCAGAAGCTACTTAGTTAAACACTAACTAATAAGAAAAACAAACATAAAAGAAGCTACAAAACAAAAACTAATGAAAGCGTAACGAATATACATAATGAAAGAATTTAGAGAATATATAAATAATGAGAAAGAAGAAGAAAATATTATTATGTTAATTATAGGACAAATGTCTCAGAGTTAACAAAATACAGAGTTATTAAAATATATCAAATAAACTCCACCCCCCTCCCCCCCGAAATAAAAATAAGCATTGTCCCCAATGCTTCACAAAATAAGAGTAAAGGAAGGGTAAGATTGAAGAGAACTCCCTATGGCTTTGTGTCCATCTCTATGTCCCCAGCAGCGGCACCGACCTCAGCCTCATCCAATTGGATCTCATCATCCTCAAGTCCGGGAGTGGCTAGGTTGGTGAACATTCGATGTACTGCCTCAGCAGTGTCAGGAGCAATGTCTGGCTCCTCAGACTGGCCAATTGGTGTTGTAGGATCTGGACCTGGTTGGTGCAGGTCAATAACCATATCAAATGGAATATCTCCAGCTGCTGCAAGCTTGGTGACAACTCTCCTTAGCTTATCCACTAACTTCTTGTAGGCCTGGGACTTTCGCATCTTCTTCACTTCCTTTCCCAGCTCTTCTATAACCAACCCATGCTATACCAGGGTCGATATAAGGTGGTAGTCGACTGACTCTTTCTATTAGGCTTGTGTGAATCCTTCAGAGAATACCAAGGGAGAGGCTTCTTAGCCCGAACCTTCGTGTCAAAATCTCACGGCCCCACCCGTGCATCCATAAGGTAATTAGTTATGGTGTTGGGAAACGGGTAGGAGGTATCAGCTTGACTAGAGACCACTGACATGTTGGCCGATATCACAACACCCACATTGATCGGGTACCCGTACATGATGGACGCGACTTAGAACTGCCCGCAGAATAGGAAGGTTGGTTTCATTCTGGCACGAATCTAGTTTGGTGCAGACGAAGGTCTACCATGCCTTCACCTCAAAGTTTAGGGTGTTCTGCTGAATAGGAACCACTGTTGTGATCCATGGTTGTGGTGGCCCCATTGCTGCAAGAATCTCAGCTAGCCATGGGCGAGTGATCACGCCCAACTATGCCTTATAAAAAGGAAAAAGCGGTCATTGCAAATATAATCTGGGTATTTAGCCTAGAGTCGAATCCCACAAGGAATTAACCTATCAATTACTTTTGCCAGACTCACTGAATTCTCCGTAATCAACATCCCAGATGTTTTGAATAACAATTGGTGATATTTCTACTAACTATGACTGAATAAATTAATTAAACTAAGAGCTAACTATGACTCAGTAGTAAACAAATAAGAGAAGGATCTAAGGTTGTGATTTCCCCTATTGATGGAATCCCTTCCTGTTATGTGTCATATAGATTTTCCTAATATTCTCTATCGATCATGAGCACTCTTACTACCGTAAATATCTCCCGTGTAATTACGATAATTTACTAGACGCACTCTCCCGAGTTACACTAGCTGGCTTTTATTACAGCTCACTTAGATCGCACCTAAGGTTTCGTTATCCCTAATCCCACCTTTAAACCCTCAATTATTGATTCCTCGTATACTTTGGGAGTGGTGTTGTTCAACAACTACCTAAATATGCACTCTCTCCCGAACAATACATACCAAATAGGCACAGCTAATTGAGGATCCTATCAATTAGCTACAACAGAAACGTAGTTGAACAAATAGAGATTAAACTGGGCAAACTATATTAACACAACAAGAAGTTCATCCTTCAACAGATTCCATCAAAACCATAGACTAAATAATTTAGCTACTCATAATTGTTTTCATAATAACAATAACAAAATTCTTCATAAATGATAAAAACGAAAGGAAGAAAGGTAGAATTCGATGCCGAATTTTCCTCCTTGCCTCTTACCTCTTCTTGCCTTGAACAAAACTATAAAAACCTTGATATCCTCTTTTTGGGCGAGCTGGAGCTCTTATAGGTCAAGTGGAATTGCCCCAAAACTTCCAAGTTTACCCCTAAAATTACCGTGTTTCGGAGCGACTAGCGCGGCTGCGCTCGAACCGGGCATGGGCCACGCTAATTGCATTTTACACTGCCAGGTTCTTCTGCTCTAGTGTGGCCGCGCTAAGGTCGCGCTTGGCCCACGCTAGAGTGGATCAACTATTTATCTCTTCTTCTTTTTTCTTCTTTCACACGCACTAAACTCCGAGGGGCTTTTCTTGCTTTAATTTAGCTCCAAACATTGTCCTATGTCCTCATAATCATGACTTGCTCCTGCAAAACATAAAATTCTCAATTAGAGCCATTTTTTCATCATTTAACCTTCCTAGAACAGTGAAGCATAGTAAAGTTAGGGCACAAATGATTGCTAAACTACATGAATCTAGCCTATTATCAACACCCCACACTTAAATCATTGCTTGTCCCCGAGAAATCCACCATACTCTACAGAGGTTCCTTCACTAAGCACCCCCCTAACGTGTCATACCAAGAACATATCACAAAAGTTGCGCCATGTAGTGTAACATCTTTTCCTCAAGAGTTGACTCTCACTTGTCGTGCAATATTCGTACTTACTCAACTTACTCCATACAGAGATCAAGACTTACCTTTCCTTCATTAATCAAGTGACCTCACATCACACAAGAGAGTAGTTCTACAAGTAATAACATTAATAACAATTAGAAACTCAGATAGACAAAATTCACTCACTCTCAGAAAGAACATTCATATGCCAGATGCACCATAGGCTTGCCTGTAGTGTACCACTCTACTAATCGAGCTCATTTAGCCTAAGATCAATTAGGATTCATTTGGTTGTAATGTAGGCTAAGGGACGGGTAGTTTATATTTAGATATAATGACTAACCTCCCTAAGCACTTTAATACAATTACTTTCATTTTCAGCACCGTACTATGTTAGACCAGACGTTCTACCACACTTCTATTAATAATACCCCAAACTTCTTTAGGTACAATTGTATCAAGTCACCACTTATTAAGGACTTCATTTATTTATTCTTTTCTCTATTTTTTTCATTAAGTGGCGCTTACCATTTTTTTTCTTTTTCAAAACACTGCACCTTTCTCCCTATTTCGTTGGTTCCACTCAAAAGCCAAACTAGTCACCCCACACTTTAACTTTTACATATTTCATAACAACCCAAGTGCTCATGGGAGGTAAAGAGGTTCAAATAGATGGGCCATTCAAACAATTGGGTAAGGCTTGTAATGTGGTTGCCAAAGAACATGCTTATAGGCTCAATGGGGTTGACTACGATATATAACATTTAGGTGGGAATACTTTATATATCTGGCTTAACAAAGAAATGCCTATATTGCTTCTAAGACTGAATAAAGCTACTATTTCTCTTTGCAAAGAAACATGGCAAGTTCTGGCATCAAATGCAGAGCATAGAATACAATACAACTCACACACACATGGCACATGACTCACTCCAGATTGGCTTATCAAAACACTCTTGTTTGAGTACTCAAGTAAGTTACAAACATACAATTTAAGGCACTCTAACAAGAATCAACAATTGAGACTAAGCGTCACACTCTAGTGTCTATTGTGTCCAGGTGTAACAATGCTAAGGGATTCTCTTCCTATCTTAGCTCATAGCCCATAAGTGCCCAACTAAAAACTAAAAACACAATAAGCAAAAACTAACTACACCCGGTTCAAGCAAAACCCTTGGAAAAGAACCGCGGCCCAAAGAAAAACTAAGGGGGAGTTACTACACTACCTAGAGCAGAAAATCCTTTTGGTATTTTCTTTAGACTTACTTCCCTCAAGAAAACTATCTAGAGATCCAACATCAGGAAGAGACCAACATATTTATGGGTTTTTTTTAATGGTCGACTTAGACCCTCAAGAACCCAGTTGAATGAGATCTGTCGTCGGGACAAGTCGACTCATATAATTGAACTGTTACTCAAAACCAAAAAAAAAAAGAAACAAAACCCAAAAGAAAACAAATGAAAACATATAACAATTACGTTCCTACATATATACACATACAACGAAGTAACCCCTACCCCACACTTAAAAGGAAGACATGTCCTCATGGCATTCAAAATAAATCAATGTGAGGTAAAGGAACTTCCCTGATGGATCAATCTTGATCGGAGACCGTCCCCGGGTCCAGGTGACATGCACGAGCCAGAGCTCGCAGCCAGCCCATGATTTTCTTCTCTGATTTAACCTGCTAGGTAGACCGCATCAACACGCGTTCCTAAGTCAACTACCACGGTACGCAACCCTGCCAGCTCCTGCTCCAGATTGTCTGACCTCTCACTCCGACTGACCCTACACGGTCCTGCTACGTCGGCAACATGCTCATGAGCGGGAAACTCATCACCCACTTCTACCTGCTCGTCCACCTCCTCCTCAGGGGCATCCTCCCTATTAGCACCACCAGGCGCCACATGATCCTTCCTAGTAGCTACCTTGTCTGCTCGAAAGGTGGCCTCTTTCGGCACTTTGCCATCTACTCTACAATTTTCCGGTAACTGAGCTGCACGGCATAATATAGTAACAAGGTAGGGGAAGAAGAAGCCATACCTCTTGATAGGACAGTGAGTAAACATCTCCTCGTGAATGAGCTTGGCCACGTTAGAGTTGTGGCTATTCATGAAACACCAGACTAAACAAACACGAGGAGCATTCACTTCTGTGGTGTTGTGGGACGGGATCAGGAGGTTGTTGATGATATATAACCAGCACTTCCCTTCAAAGGTTAGTGCCGACGACTTGAATTTCTCCCCGTATTGCATCCACATAATCTCTTTGCCAGGTTCCCATATAGTTGGAAAGAACGTCTCCCACTGAGTGTAGCGTCTACCATACGCCTCACAGAAGTCTTCCATCGCCGCCACGGGACCTGGCAGCCTATAAGCTCTCCTAATAGCTTCCACAGAGGTGTCAACATGCCTCTTTCGCACGGTGACCCCATCATTCCTATGCTCCGAAATGTTTGCATAAAATTCTCTCACCACCAGCGCATTAGCTTCATCCGGCTCTTCAAAGAAAACATCCAACCTACGCTGGAGTAGTACATTGTAAATGTTTGGACAGTCATGCTGATGGGACGCTATGTCCATGCCCTGTTCTGGTATTGGCTTCTTTTATTCATTATCATCAAACCTTGCCTGAGCTGCAGCGAAGACAAACTTGTTTCTATCATAAGAACAAACATCAGTTGATGCTCGTGCTCTAGATGATTCCTCTTGTCCGCTGGATGAAGGAACGGTGGCTTGGCACTTTTTGGGGGGTGCCATATTACCTACAATAAGGAACATCATTGGCACAGTACAAACGAGGTGACCCAACTATGGTTACTCATACTGCACCCTTACAATTTGTCACAATTATCATTGACACTCACTTTGGCATTTTAACAAACACGTTGTAAGCATCATTCACCGAAGCCCCCAATGAACCATGTCATAACCCAATTTCCACCACAATTGCACCAAATTCACCCAACTTTGTTATGAGTTACAACTACACAGACGCCACCACCCACAAGCAACTAAGTATCACTACAAATTACTTGTAAAAAAAACAAGAAAAATTACTACCTAAACAATAATTCAAAAGAAAAACTAACAAAAATAGGGAAAAAGAAAATCTTACCTGGGGTGGGAGAAGAGTGTAAGAATTGAAGAAGAGTGGTGGGGTATTAGCTTGAACCTTGGGAAGATTGGGGCTGTGGTTATTTCTTTGGGGAGGGTGAATGAGATTTTAAGGGAGTAGTGAGGGAGAGGAAGAGTTTTAGGGGAGGGGAGTCGTGGGGGATAATNAAGGGAGTAGTGAGGGAGAGGAAGAGTTTTTTTTGGTGAGGGGGGTCGTGGGAGGGAATGTGTTTTAGTGGGAATGGGAGAAGGGGAATTAGGGTTGGGGGAATAAGAAATAAGGGGAAAAAAATGAAAATAAAAATAAATAAAAAGTTAAACTAACTACAACAACCTGTCCGGCAAGCTAACAAGCGCGGTCCTAGCGCGGCCGCGCTTGTAGCGTCGAGATGAGGCAGAATAAAACCTTATTAGCACGGTCGTAGTGCGGCTGTGCTACCTGGAGGCAGAACACTTACCATTTTACACATCCTGAGCGGAGGCATAGCGTGGTCGCGCACCTGGCATAGACTTTTTACCCTTTTTTTTTACCTTTTTCCCCACGTTGTCCTGACTTATCATTATTCTGAGCTCACTTGCATGTGTTAGTACTTACAAACAGTCAAATATAGTTCTAACTACTCTACATTCACTACGCGTCGGATTGCCTCCCAACTAGCGCCTTAGTTAATGTCGTGTCACGACAATTACAATAAGTCAATGGGTTACCTCCCATGCAGCGCCTGATTTAACGCCATGGCACGACGCAGATGAGCGTATTTAAGGCTCGCTCGACCTCTGAGTTTCAGTCATATGTATCACTGACACTTCCTTGGTTTCATCTATGCCCACATACGGTTTCAATCTGTGCATGTTGACTTTAAATGTGTGGGAATCTTTTCTAAAGCAATCTCTATGGTACATGAAGGGAGCACTTCGATCACACGAAATGTCCTAGACCATTGTGACTTGAGTTTACCTGGAAATAGCCTTAATCTTGAATTATAAAGCAACACCATATCTCCAGGTTTGAAGTTTCTCTCAATAATGTTCTTATCGTGCAACCTCTTCATTTTCTCCTTGTACAACCTCGTGCTCTCGAAATCAAGATATCGGAACTCATCTAGCTCATGCAATCCTGTGACTCTATTTGTGACCGCAGCTTCAATGTCCAGATTTAGTTGTTTCAATGCCCACCAAGCTCTATGTTCTAGTTCCACTGGCAAGTGACAGGCCTTCCCGAACACCAACTTGTATGGTGACATACCAATTGGTGTTTTGAAATTTGTTCTGTAGGCCCAGAGTGCATCATCTAGCTTTTTCGCCCAATCAGTTCTTGTGGCGTTCACAATTTTAGTCAGCACACTCTTCGACACTTGAACCTGTCCACTGGTCTGAGGATGGTATAGGGTTTCCACCTTGTGGCACACATCGTTTAACCTCATCTTGAGCTCCCCAGTTGCACAATCAATGAGAGCTCACCTTGTGGCCAAGAAAGGCCTTCCAAAAATTATGGTAATTTCTTCATCCACCCTACAGTCAAGAATTACAAAATCTGCAGGGAACACAAATTTCCCTACCTGCACCAACACGTCATTCAGAATACCTGAGGGCCTTTTCACAGTTCTATTGATCAACTACAACAACATAGACGTCGGTCTAGCTCTTCCAATCTCCAACCTCTTATAGATATCCAGGGGCATAAGATTAATGTTGGCACCCAAATCACAGAGTGACTTGGCAAAGGAAAAGTTACCTATGGTGCAGGCAATTGTGAAACTCTCTGGATCGGACAACTTTTCAGCAACTGGTCTAGTCACCACATCACTGCAGGTCTGAGTTAGAGTCACTGTGACCAAGTCTTGGAAGTCGAATTTTCAGGACATCAAGTCCTTCATTATTTTTGCATAACCAGGCATCTCCTTCAAAGCATCAATCAATGGAATATTTACCTGAATTTGTTTCAACATCTCCAAAAACTTCTTGTATTTCTCATCTTTCTGGTACTTGGCCAGCCTCTGTGGGAATGGTGCTGGAGGTCTCTTCTTCCCAGTGATTTGGGTGTTTTCTTTGTCAGACACTACCTCTACTACCGGTTCCTGGGTTGTCTCAGCTTGTTTCTCAGCCTCAATCTGTGTGTTGGTTTCTTTCTGGGCAGGCTGCACTGTCACCTCTGTCAGTATTGCTGAATCATCTAGCTCAATGGGCACTGGTACAAGTGTCTCAACCTATCTGCTTTCTCGATCCCTCTCTTTCTCCAAGTCAAGGTCTCTGTTGTTACATAGACTCACTGCCATCAACTGCTTTGGGCCCTGATCTTTTGGATTTACATGAGTGTCTGCAGGTAATGTCCCATGAGGACGATTATTCAATGACATCGAAATCTGACCCAATTGCACTTCAATATTCTTTATGGCTGACTCATGTGCATCTAATCTTTCAGTCTTTTTTGCATTTGACCAGTAACCTGCTGAATCATTGCCTCGAGTTTTGAAAACCCATCTTCCTGTCTCCCACTATGTTGATACTGAGGAGGATGATAAACCTGCTGTTGATTTTGGTTGTTGTACCCCTGTGGCCTTTGGTAGGGCGCCACATTACCGTGAGGTCGCATGGCTCCCATATTTCCATTGTTGTGTTGCGACTGGACTGGACTGTATGGCTGATTCTGCTGGCCCCAATTCTGACCACCCTGTCTCTGGCCCCCATAATTAGACACATAATTCATGTTATCAGGGTAGTGATTGTGATCGCTTTCAGCATTCCACTGGCTACCAATTTCCTAACTAGTGCACGATGTGCATAAACCCCTATTGGTTGTATCTACAATGTGCACCTGCTACTTCTGCCCTGACTCTTCCACCTTTTTGGTGAGTATGCTCATTTGAGTCATTAAGGTGGTCATATTTTCAGCAAGAGTGTTGGCTGGATCTAAGGCCACTGAGTGAACTACTGGAGTGATGGGTGCATTCCTGGTTTCCACCCCGAATTCTGTGCCATCTTGTCAAGAAGGATCTGTCTTTCTCTCCATAATTTTCTCAAGAATGATCCACCAGTTGAAGCATCTACATTAGCCTTCATGCTATCTGCCAGACCCATGTAAAACCGTTTCCCCAACATCTGCTCTAGAATACCGTGGTGCGGACATATAATCAACATCCCTTTGAATCGTTCCCATGTTTCTTGCAATGTTTTCGTTGGTTTCTTTCTGAAGATCAAAATTTCATCAATTTGCTGAGCAGGCTTGTTGGGTGGATGAAACTTGTTCATAGATTATTTGACTAACTCCTCCCATGTATTGATGGAATTGACAGGGAGTGAATTTAGCCAAATTCGGGTTGCTCCTATCACTGATAATGGAAACAACAACAACTTTATTGCTTCTTGAGTCACATTGGGCTGCCTTTGAGTTTTGCAGATTGATAGAAAATTCTTCAAGTGCTGTTGAGGATCTTCAATGTATGACCCCGAGAATAGTCCCTTGCTTTGCAACAAGTGCAACATGTTGTTTGTGATTTAAAAATATTCAACCTGTATTTGCGGGACTACAATCGTTGTGGCCAAATTCTCTGTTGTGGGTTGTGCCCAGTCATATAAAGAAGCCTCTGGCTGCACATCTGGGTCTACCACATTATCTCCATTATTTTTTCTGTTGTTCACCAGCTCTGCCATGTCTGGTTCAGGTTGTTCAGTTTATTGTTGTTGTTTGCTTTTCCGGTTGGCCCGATTCAAGGCCTTGAAAACTTTCTCAGGATTGATAATGCTTCAAACACTTCACCAATTCTTGATGAGTTTCTAGGCATGCACCTGTACAACCAAGTTAGCAAACGTTAAAATTTCAATGTACGGATTGAAAAGGAAGAAATTGATTACACTAAGAATTTTTATATTTTTTTCAACTGTAATTGATAACACCGTTAATTCCCCGGCAACGACGCTAAAATTTTATCACGCCCAACTATGCCTTATAAAAAGGAGTCGTTGCAAATATAATTCGGGTATTTAGCCCATATTCGAATCCCACAAGAAATTAACCTATCAATTACTTTTGCCAGACGCAATGAATTCTCCGTAATCAACTTCCCAGATGTTTTGAATAACAATTGGTGATATTTCTACTAACTATGACTGAATAAAATTAATTAAACTAAGAGCTAACTATGACTGAGTTGTAAACAAATAAGAGAAGTATCTAAGGTTGTGATTTCCCCTATTGATGGAATCCATTCCTGTTATGTGTCATATAGATTTGCCTAATCTTCTTTATCGATCATGAGCATTCTTACTACCATAAATTTCTCCCGAGTAATTATGATAATTTACTAGACGCACTCTCTCGAGTTACGCTAGCTACCTTTTATTACAGCTCACTTAGATCGCACCCAAGGTTTCATTATCCCTAATCCCACCTTTAAACCCTCGATTATTGATTCCTCATATACTTTGGGAGTTTTCACAAACCAAATTCGAGGGACGAGACCGACGCCCAACCGGATGATCCCGGTCAAGCGGACCTGGATTGCCTTTCCTACCCAACGCATCACCCCGCGTTTATAATATACATTATTCCACATGAATTAGCAATTTAGAGTTTAAGCATGACTCTACTACTTGAGTTCATATTATCCTTTATTATTTCCACATTTGATAATCAAAAAACATACAATAATTCTGATTCGGACCACGATTACTAGTAAACACATTTACCGGCCAACATACATATATGCACAACCCACATCATATCTACGGATCCTCTAAGAGTACTAAGGGTTTACACAATACTTGCCGGCAACAAGGCCCCGGCTATACCTTAAAAGACATAACATATACAAAAAGATGATGTAGACTACACATGGCCCCGAGAGCAAGTGGGGCTCACCGGATCTGCTGAAGGTACGAAGGAGAAACACCACTATCGGCGGTCTGAGCTACCTGCTGTGGATCCACCTACATCCATATAAAAGATGTAGCGCCCCCGGCAAAAAAGACGTTAGTACCATTGGATAATACTAGCATGTATGAACCAAGTTTATTCCAAGTAGAATCAAACAATACACAATTAGAAAGCAGTTAGGGTAACCACACAAGTACCACACAAGTATACATAAAACCACAAATGAAGAATTCACAGTTACTTGTTTCAATTTCTCATATGTTGCGGCGCGCAACCCGATCCCACTGTACAATCACAGTTCACCCTTATTACTTCTTGTTGCGGCGTGCAACCCGATCCCACCTTACAATCACATTTCACAACAACAACCACCAACAATTATATCACGAGGATCTTTATCATGAAGAACATAAGTTCATATCAACCAATAACTGTGTGAAATCAAGGCATAATGATCCTTACCAATCAGTAATTCATATATGGTGTTGCCACAATCATTTAACTCAATAAAATCAGCCCGTATTTACTTTCATTATTTACTACACAACATTTATCACTTAGATACATTCAACACTTTATTTCATTATAATTTCTTTCGTTTTGCAGCACATCCTCTCATACCGATGCATTCAACATTTAACGAACTTTACACATGGTAGGATAAGCACAAAGAATCACCATTCATAATCTCAATTAGCATGGTAATTGACTTAAGAAAATCAGAGAATGAATTCGTACAACTCGACACAGCAGGACAAACAATTCACATATGTTCAAGCAAGAATTTCATACCGTGTACTCGGACACCAACAAGGTAACTCTACAAAGATTAAAGTTAGCCATACATACCTTGATTTGGGATTTTTCCTTAATTTCTACCACAATTCGCTGGACCTTCTAGCACCTTCAATCTAGTTCACAATGTGGCATAATTTAACTTAGAATTAGGGACAATGATCATGTCTTGAACTGACTTGATCATTCTATCAAACACTAAGTGTTCTTTTAGATTAAATGGCCTATTTTTAGTCAAAGATTACTCTATCCCATTTCTTTTTACTAGATTATGATTAGTTGGTTACATGCATGCAATTCTCCTACCCTTATCTTCATGAATCACCTAACCATGTTTCATTTTAAGAAAAATCTGGAAATTTAGGTTGATGGGTAGAAGCTTACTTCTTGTAGTGAAGAAAATGGTGTCCTACTTGATCAATTCCAGGTCTGAGTAGTGTTGAAGGAACAAATTAGATGAAGTTGGACTCTCTCTCTCTAAAACCCACTCTCTCATCTCTCTAATTTATTAGAAAATGAGCTTAAAATGAAAGGGGAGGTGTTTTAATGAACTGGGGGTCAGGTATGAAATTAGAAATGTAACAGTCCCGAAGCATAAATGTAGCCAGGAATGCGATCACATTCCTGTTATGCGGTCCGCATTCCTATCGCATAATTTGCCCTCAAATGGGCCAAAAAGAAAAATAGACTGCCCAGGTATGCAACCACTATGCAGTCATACCTGTTATGCAATCTCATAGTGCGTCGCATAACTCCCTCCGCAAAAGTCAAGGTGCAAGAATGCGAAAACTATACGGTCTGCATTCGTGACTCGCATTCTAAGCCGCATAACTGTCCTCAAAATGGACAGCAAACTGTCCAGGTATGCGACTACTATGCGGTCCGCATACTTGATCTGCGATCGCATAGTGGACCGCAAACCTGCGCAATGCTGGAAAATTATATCTTTTAAGTCTCGGTATACTTTTTACTCAAAAAAGGGTCTGTTTTTAAGAATCTCTACAGTTATTACAACACATGGACCTATTGGGGTATTGTTTTTAGCCATGAAATTTTACGGGTCTTTACATTCTCCCCCACTTAAAATCATTTGTCCTCGAATGAGGATCGGGTAATCACTAGAGTAGGAAAAACACAAAATAAGCCAACCCCAAAATTTTTACTAACTCCGATATTTCCTGAAAATTTTGCCAGAGTTTCCTTTGTAATTAGGCCTATCTACCTGTCAGAGAGCCCCCAAAACACATGTTTAACCAATTCCACACATTACCAGTTACTCTATCAACTTGCTCATAATCTGGTCATTTCAACACGTTACATGTAATTCAGTTACTTCCACAAGCCTCACATAGTTCGGTTAACTCCACAAATTTGCGCATAATTCAACTATTACAATGAGTTGCACATAATTCAACTAATCACAACAACATATACATTTATGGCACAAAATTTGAGAAGTCACAATAGTAGGGTAATTAGGGGAGTGGAGTGTTCTTGCACAAAATTTAACATAATATATAATTTCTTAGGAATGACAACTTTCAAAACCACTACCAGACTTATTCAAACAAGTGGGGATATTTCTCCTTCATTTCATTTTCCGCTTTCCACGTGGCTTCTTCGACTTGTTGACTCCGCCATAATACTTTAACAAAATCAATCTCTTTGTTCCTCAATCTAAGGACTTGCCTATCAACAATAGCAACTGGAACCTCTTCATATGACAATCCTTCATTAATTTCAACCGTCTCAATGGCAGATGGATCCCCAATCACCTTCTTCAACATGGACACATGAAACACTGGGTGCACTAATGACATCTCAGGGGGCAATTCCCGCCTGTAAGCCACATGTCGTATCCTTTGAGCAATCCTATATGGCCCGAAATACCTTGGGCTCAATTTCCCTTTCTTCCCAAACCGCATTACTCCTTTCATGGGAGTCACCTTCAAGAATACCCAATCATCCACTTGAAACTCCAAGTCTCTTTGACGAACGTCCGCATAGGATTTCTGATGACTCTGAACAATTTTCATCCTTTCTTGAATAACTTTAACTTTTTCCATAGCTTGGTGCACAAGATCTGGTCCTAACAGTTCCACCTCGCCAACCTCGAACCATCTAATCGCAAACCTACACCCCCTTCCATACAACGCCTTAAATGGGGCCATCTGAATACTAGCATGGAAACTGTTATTATAAGCAAATTCTATAAGCGTCAAATGATCATCCCATCTACCCTTAAAATCTAATACACAAGCCCGTAACATATCTTCAAGCGTCTAAATGGTCCACTCTGCCTGCCCATCAGTCTGTGGATGGAATGTTGTGCTGAAATTTACTTGTTTACCCAAACCTTGCTGAAATTTCTTCCAAAATTTAGCTGTGAACTGGGCCCCTCGATCCGAGATAATAGATACTTGAGTTCCATGGAGTCTGACTATTTCATTGATATACAACTGAGCATACTGTTCCGCAGTATCGGTGGACTTGACTGGTAAGAGGTGAGCTGATTTCGTGAGCTGATCCACTATTACCCAAACAGAGTCGAACCTATGTGGAGTGTGAGGTAACCCCACCACAAAGTCCATATTGATCATCTCCCATTTCTACATTGGTATTTCCATAAGTTGTTCCAACCCACCGGGCCTCTAATGCTCGGCCTTCACGTGCTGACAATTCGGACACCTAGCCACAAAGTTCGCCACACCCCTCTTCATACCATTCCACCAATAAATCTCTTTGAGATCATGATACATCTTCGTAAAACCTGGGTGTAATGAATACCTGGAATTGTGAGCCTCTGCCATTACCCTTTTCCGAAGATCATCCACGTACGGAACACACAGCCTCTCGTGGCACCGCAAAACATCATCATCGTTGCCATGTGAAAATGCTGTAGTCTTATGATTCAGGTTTTCCTCTCTCAACTGTACCAATGATGGATCTCTGAATTGCTTTTCTTTGAATTCCGTTACAAGTGAAGATTCTGCTCCATTACGCACCACGACATCCCCTTCGTCTGGGGTCGAAAGACATACCCCTAGACTAGCCAACTGATAAACCTCCCGAGCCAAAAGCCTCTAACCTGCTTCCGAATGAGCCAAGATACCCATGTATTTCCGACTAAGAGCATCGGATACCACACCCGTCTTCCCTGGATGGTACAAAATATTCATATCATAATCCTTGAGCAATTCTAGCCACCTCCACCGCCTTAAGTTCAACTCCTTTTGTTTGAATAAATACTGAAGACTCTTGTAGTCTGTGAACACGTCCACATGGACCCCATAAAGATAATGCCGCCAGATTTTTAATGCAAACACAAACGCTGCGAGCTCCAAATCATGCATCGGATAATTCTTCTCATGATTCTTGAGCTGTCTAGAAGCATATGCTATTACCTTACCACATTGCATCAATATACACCCCAAACCAACCCTTGAAGCATCACAATACACCACAAACCCTTCCGAACCTTCTGGCAAGGTCAACACTGGCACCGTAGTCAATCTGATTTCAATTCCTGAAAACTCTTTTCACAAGAATCGGACCACTGGAACTTAACCGCCTTCTGCATCAGCTTAGTCAATGGGGAGGCGAGGGTAGAGAATCCCTCCACGAACCTCCAATAATACCAAGCCAAACCCAAGAAAATGCGAATCTATGTTGGGGTCGTTGGCCTAGGCCAATCCTTTACCGCTGCAATCTTTTGGGGATCAACCCTAATCCCTTCCCTGGAAACAACATGGCCCAAAAAGGCGACTGTTCTAACCAGAATTCACATTTTGAAAACTTCGTATACAACTGGTACTGATGAAGAGTCTGCAGAACTGCCCAGAGGTGAGTACCATGGTCTTCCTGACTTTGCGAATAAATGAGGATGTCGTCAATGAAGACAATCACAAAGGAGTCAAGAAACGGTTTGAAAACCCGATTCATAAGATGCATAAAAACTGTTGGGGCGTTGGTTAGCCCAAAAGACATTACCAGAAATTTAAAGTGCCCATATCGAGTCCTGAAGGCAGTCTTAGGAATATCTTGCTCCCTGATCTTTAACTGGTGATACCCGGACCACAAATCAATCTTTGAGAAGAACCCAACACTTTGTAACTGATCGAACAAATCATCTATCCGAGGCAATGAGTATTTGTTATTGATGGTGACCTTGTTGAGCTGCCGATAATCAATACACATCCGAAGCGATCCGTCTTTCTTTCTGACAAAAAGAACCGGTGCGCCCCAAGGAGACACATTTGGCCGTATGAAACCCTTTTCTAATAGATCTTTCAATTGCTCTTTAAACTCTCTCAATTCTGCTGGCGCCATTCGGTAAGGTGGAATAGATATTGGCTACGTATCTGGAAATACATCAATCCCGAAATTGATCTCTCTACCTGGTGGAATCCAGGAAGCTCGCCCGAAAATACTTTAAGAAATTCATTCAGAACAGGCACAGATTCGGGAGCAGGCACCTCTGAAGTGGTGTCCGCAACCCGGACCAAATGGTAGATGCACCCCTTTCTGATCATCTTTGAGGCTTTAAGGTAGGAAATAAATGTACCTCTTGGCACAACATTATTCCCCTCCCACTCGATAAATGATTCATTAGGAAACTCAATCCTCATAATCCTGGTTCGACATTCAAATTTAGTAAAGCACGAATAGAGCTAATCCATCCCCATAATTACATCAAAATCTACCATTTCTAACTCAATAAGATCGACCGTGGTATCCCGACCACACACCATGTCAACACAATTCTTATAGACTCGTACGACCGTAATGGAATCACCAACCGGAGTCGACACAGAGAACGACTCGTGAAGCTGTTCGGGTTATATCCCAAAGCTTGAAGCAATAAATGGAGTAACATATGACAAAGAAGACCCAGGATCAATAAGAGCATAAACATCATGTGACTGAACAGTCAGAATACCTGTGACAACATCTGGGGAAGCCTCTGCACTGTGGCGACCACTCAAAGCATAGAACCGACTGGGTCCCCCTCGACCTCGTGCTCCACCCCTAATTGTACCGCGCCCTGCTGGAGCTGGAGGGCGTGCTGAAGATGTAGCGGCTGAAGAGATGGATGGCTGAGCAGTACCCCTACCCGCGCCCTGACTGGGTGCAGTCTCGCTGGATATGGCCTCTCTCTCTCTCCACATCTATAGCATACCGTTATATCCAAGTAACAAGGCTCAAAATGAAATCTCCCACACTTAAGGCATGGGACCCTCCGCTGCTGCTGGAACCTCCCACCGAAAAAACCCGAATGATGGAACCTCCTGCTGTCTGGATCTGGTCCAAATCGACCTCCCCGTTGATAAATGAGCCCTGATGGTGAGGCACTGGCAGAGGACTGAGCATAGGACTGGGATGGCCCTGATGACCCTCTCCCAAGGACTGATCTCCCTCCTCCAACTGAACTCCCAGGGTTGCCTGCTGACCGGGCCCTACTACTACTCTCCATATCCATTCTTATCTTCAACTTCCGAGCCTCTGTGGCCTGGGCGAATCCCACGATCTTCCCATAATTCATATCCGAATGCAAGGCAGCTGTAGTAGCTTCATTAACAACCAAGGGAACAAGGCCCTGAACAACCCGTCGAACTCTAGCCTCCATAGTCAGCATCATGTGGATGGCATATTTGGACAGGTGCACGAACTCCATGTGGTACACCCACACAGTCATGTTGCCTTGCTTAAGGACCTCAAACTCCGCATCACGGGTTTCCATAGTCTTGGCAGGCAACAAATGATCCATGAAGGCATCAACAAACTCATCCCACTTTGCCGGAGGGCTCCCCTCCCCACGGGACCCCTCCCACATCTCAAACCATGAATACGCTGCTCCCTTTAACTGATAGGAAGCCAACTCAACCCCCTCAGTCTCTGTAGCCTTCATAACCCAGAGAGTCTTGCACATCTCATCAAAAAACTCATGAGGATCAGCCACTGGGTCGGTGCCTGTGAACTCTGGAGGGGCTAACCGCATAAACTGGTTGACCCTGGAACCTGAAGAATCCCCTTGCTTGCTAGAGGATGCAGGGGCAGCATGTGATCCTTGGGCTTGGGAGGCCACTAGCTGAGTCAACATCTGAATAGCTCCCCTGAGGTCCCCATCAGAAATATCGGGACCGGAAGCTGGGACTGAAGAAGAATCAGGAACATCAGCGGAGGGACTTAGCACCCTCCGCTGGAGAAGGAATAGGAATATCCTGGCCTGGGATGGAAGAGTCAGGCAGATTCAGGGTCGGGGAATCATTCTCACCCGCACCATCAGATAAAGAATTCACGGCCACTCCTGGGGTGTCATTGGCCTCTGGGCCGAGTCGGCTCTCTTCTTAGGTGCCATGTACTGAAAATTGGAACAATGCACGAGTTAGATAAAGATGTTTTCACCTTCCACCTCATCGCACGATGCAGAGTAATAATGAAAGGGTATTTTCCTAAATGTCCATGCAACCCCCTAATTATACACCGATAAGAAGGGCTCTACTAGACACGGATCCGAGACATCCTAGGACACTTTTAAAAATTCTAGGCTCTGATACCAAGTTTGTCACACCCCAAAACCAAGGGACGAGATCGGCGCCCAATGGGATGATCCCTGTCAAGCGAACCTGGATTGCTTTCCTACCCAACGCATCACCCCGCGTTTATAATATACATTATTCCACATGAATTAGCAATTTAGAGTTTAAGCATGAATCTACTACTTGAGTTCATATTATCATTTATCATTTCCACATCTGATAATCACAAAACATACAATAATTTTGATTCGGACCACGATTACTAGTAAACATATTTACCGCCCAAAATACATAAATGCACAACCCACATCATGTCTACGGAGCCTCTAAGAGTAATAAGGGTTTACACAATACTTGCCGGCAACAAGGCCCCGGCTATAGCTTAAAAGACATAACATATACAAAAAGATGATGTAGACTACACATGGCCCCGAGAGGAAGTGGGGCTCATCGGATCTGCTGAAGGCATAAAGGAGAAACACCATTATCGGCGGTCTGAGCTACCTGCTGTGGAACCACCTACATCCATAAATGTAGCGCCGCCGGCAAAACAGGCGTTAGTACCATTGAATAGTACTAGCATGTATGAACCAAGTTTATTCCAAGTAGAATCAAATAATACACAATTAAAAAGCAGTTAGGGTAACCACATAAGTACCACACAAGTATACATAAAACCACAAATGAAGATTTTGCAGTTACTTGTTTCAATTTCTCATTTGTTGTGGCGTGCAACCCGATCCCACTGTACATTCTCATCTCACCCTTATTACCTCTCCACCCTTATTACTTCATGTTGCGGCATGCAACCCGATCCCACCATACAATCACAGTTCACCCTTATTACCTCTCCACCCTTATTAATTCATGTTGCGGCGTGCAACCCGATCCCACCTTACAATCACATTTCAAAACAACAACAACCAACAATTATATCATGAGGATCTTTATCATGAAGAACATAAGTTCATATCAACCAATAACTGTGTGAAATCAAGGCACAATGATCCTTACCAATCAGTAATTCATATATGGTGTTGCCACAATCATTTAACTCAATAAAATCAGACCATATTTACTTTCATTATTTAATACACAATATTTAGCACTTAGATACATTCAACACTTTATTTCATTATCATTTCTTTCGTTTTGCAGCACATCCTATCATACCGATACATTCAATATTTAACGAGCTTTACACATGGTAGGATAAGCACAAAGAATCACTCTTCATAATCTCAATTAGCATGGTAATTGACTTAAGAAAATCAGAGAATGAATTCGTACAACTCAACACAGCAGGACAAATAATTCACATATGCTCAAGCAAGAATTTCATACCGTGTACTCGGACACCAACAAGGTAACTCTACAAAGATTAAAGTTAGCCATACATACCTTGATTTGGGATTTTTCCTTAATTTCTATCACAATTCACTGGACCTTCTAGCACCTTCAATCTAGTTCACAATGTGGCATAATTTAACTTAGAATTAGGAACAATGATTATGTCTTGAACGCACTTGATCATTCTATCAAACACTAAGTGTTCTTTTAGATTAAATGGTATCTTTTTAGTGAAAGATTACTCTAACTCATTTCCTTTTACTAGATTATGATTAGTTGGTTACATGCATGCAAGGCTCCTACCTTATCTTCATGAATTCACCTAACCATGTTTCATTTTAACAAAAATCTGGAAATTTAGGTTCATGGGGTAGAAGCTCACCTCTTGTAGTGAAGAAAATGGTGTCCTACTTGATCAATTCCAGGTCTGAGTAGTGTTGGAGGAACAAATTGGATGAATTTGGACTCTCTCTAGAACCCACTCTCTCCTCTCTCTAATTTATCAGAAAATGAGCTTAAATGAAAGGGGGAGGTGTTTTAATAAACTGGGGGTCGGATATGAAGTTAGAAATTTTATAGTCCCGAAGCAGAAATGCGGTCCGCATACCTATTATTCCTGTCGCATAATTGTCCCTCAAATGGGCCAAAAAGAAAAGTGGACTCCCAGGTATGCGACCACTATGTGGTCCGCATACCTATTATGCGATCGCATAGTGCGTCACATAACTCCCTCCGCAAAAATCAAGGTGCAAGAATGCGAAAACTATGCGGCTCGCATTCGTGAAATGCGATCGCATTCTAGGCCGCATAGCTGTCCTCAAAATGGACCGCAAACTGTCTACTGGTTGCATACCTAATATGCGATCGCATAGTGGGCCGCAAACCTGCACAATTCTTGAAAATTATATCTTTTAAGTCCCGGGGTACTTTTTATTCAAAAAGGGTCCGTTTTTAAGAATTTCTACAATTATAAAACACGGGGACAATTTGGGCATTATTTTTAGCCATAAAATTTTACGGGTCTTTACTGGAGTGGTGTTGTTCATCAACTACCTAAATATGCACTCTCTCTCAAGTAATACATACTAAATAGGCACAACTAATTGAGGATCCTATCAATTAAATATATCATAAACGTAGTTGAACAAATAGAGATTAAATTGGGCAAACTATATTAACACAACAAGAAGTACATCCTTCAACAGGTTCCATCAAAATCCTAGACTAAATAATTTAGCTACTCATAATTGTTTTCATAATAACAACAGAAAAATTCATCATGAATGATAAAAACAAAATAAAGAAAGGTAGAACTCAATGTCGAATTTTCCTCCTTGCCTCTTGCCTCTTCTCGCCTTAAACAAAACTGTAAAAACCTTGATATCCTTTTTTTGGCCGAATTGAACCTCTTATATGGTAAGTGGAATTACCCCCAAATTTCCAAATTTACCCCTAAAATTACTGTGTTTCGGAATGACTAGCGCGGCCGCGCTCGAACCGCGCATGGGCAGCGCTAATTGCCTTCAACGCTGGCCAGTTCTTCTGCTCTAGCGTGGCCACATTAAGGCCGCGCTTGGCCCACGCTAGATATAATCAGCTATTTATCTCTTCTTGTCTTTCTTCTTTCCCACGCACTCAACTCCGATGGGCTTTCCTTGCTTTAATTTAGCTCCAAACACTGTCCTATGTCCTCATAATCACGACTTGCTCGTGCAAAACATAAAATTCACAATTAGAACCATTTTTCGTCATTTAGCCTTCCTAAACAGTGTAGCATTGTAAAGTTAGGGCATAAATAATTTCTAAACTACATGAATCTAGCCTATTATCATCCAACAAAACAAAAGACAATAAAATAGGTTATTTCATATCTTTCGTATCTTCCCTATGTTCCAATTCCAAAATCAAAGAACCCCAAATATTGAAAACCCGTCCCCCCAACTTAACACGAGCTTGCCGCTCTGAAATTCTTGTTGAAAAGTAGCCATTGTTCAAGTTTATAATTGCATACTAGTCTTACTGTTCCAATGCAATGTGGTAAGCTAAAGTGTTTGATTAAACCAATCATGTTATTTTGTCCCTTTAGATTTGGGTAGGACTGTTATCTTAAATTATTTTAATGAATAGTAATCATGCGGATAATTGGTGATTATTTGATCTCATTTCATGCACAATATTACAAAAAAACAAAATAAAAAAAATGAAGAAACCGAGAAAACTGACTAAAATCGATACCGAAAAATCGAGTTTATGTTGGTTTGATTTGATTATAAATTTAGTAAATCGACATACGTGATTTAATTTTGATTTAATAAAAAACCAAACCAAACCGCCTCATGTACACTCCTATAGTAGTACTTCCATTTTTACTTCATATATGAATATTTTTGGAAACTATTTGACTGACACGTATTTCAAATTTTTAAAAAAAAAATGTTTGCATGACTATAAAATTAATTATGTTAAATATAAATAATAATAATTATTTTTTATGTTCTAAAAGATATAAAATAGAATAGAGAAACTAGTATATACATTTGGGGTTCGTTTGATTTAATAGAAAAATTATGCAAGGATTAACAATGCATAAATTGGCATTGCAGAGATTGTAGTGCAAGGATTACCATTGCAGGGATTAGTAATACAAAAAATGCATAATGCATATAATATTTATTGTTGAATATTTTGTTGATATATTTGTATACAGTCAAAATCGGGCTCGACTATTGCACAACAGATCGGTCCCGGAACACGAAGGGCTGAAGATCGACCCCGAGTCTCATCGAATCAGTACACGAGGTCATCATGTCCGTCCACAAGAACATTGAGCCCATAATCCCGGAATCGATTCTGACCCCGAATAAGCTCGAGAAAACATTGCCGGTATAACCAAAGAAGACCGAAATAACATAAGGCTGAAATATCCGTAACCGATCGGATATTTCGGCGGGAATCTCAGCACGTATCAATAAAGAACCGGCAAATCAGCAACCAGGAAATTTTTGCCTTTTATAGAATCATACCAAAAGGAGGACTCCCCTACTATATAAAGGAAATCTGATTACTTGTAAAAGACATTGTAACACGCATTCCAAAGCAATATATTGTTATTTCTAGTTCTTATCTTGTCATTCTGCTCTGGTATCGATAAAAGCACTTTGGCTCGAGGGTGGCTAACCTTCCAAGGCTAAGATTGTTCAACTTGAGTGGTTTGAATTTAATTTCTTATTGTTTCTTTCAATTTTAATTTGATTTCTCATTTTGTATCAAGTTAGATGACGTATCCTTAAAATCACATACAAATTCAATTGTTATCCAATTTTGAGGGTAAACAATCTGGCGTCCACATTGGGGCTAAGGATAATAATGGTTATTTGATACAAATTTCCATAACACACACTACTTTACACTTTCTCTTTGAAGTGTCTTTGATTCCAGGTTAAAACACAAAATCTCAAACTCTTAATCAGCACCCCTACATGTTGACAACGAGTCTGGTCATCAAGGTGAAAATAACAATATAGCGCCTGGTAACGAGGTACCGCCTGCTTATCCCGTCGAAGTTCTGATCGCAGGCCGAATTGACGCTAATTCACATATGTCTATTGACACGGATCAGTTTAAGGGTGATATTCGAAATGTTACAAGCTCAACAAGTAGCGATAACCCAGTTACAAAACCAAGGCCGCGCACCGAGCATAACCGAACCCAATCCTCCCCGAGAAGTTACCCGCATGGATGAACTGGTTGCAGAAAGATCTAACGAGAATGAATCGGGGACTAACCCCGAGATCATATAAATTCTCGAGGAACTGACAAACCGAGGGGAGTCGTGGGAAAATAAAATCAAAGCTAATGACAAAAAATTGAAAACCTATAATTCCAGGGTAGACCAGATCCCAGGAGCACCTCCGATATTGAAAGGCCTGGATTCCAAGAAGTTCGTACAAAAACCTTTTCCTCCAAGTGCGACTCCGAAGCCGATCCCCAAGAAATTTTGTATTCCCGAGATACCTAAGTATAATGGAACGACCGACCCAAATGAGCACGTAACCTCTTATACATGTGCCATCAAAGGGAATGACTTGGAGGACGATGAGATCGAGTCCGTTCTGCTGAAAACTTTGGAGAGACCCTGTCAAAGGGATCTATGATATGGTATCACAACTTACCTCCTAATTTTATTGACTCATTTTCTATGCTTGCATATTCTTTCATGAAAGCACACGCTGGTGCTATCAAGGTCGAGACCAGGAAGTCGGACCTTTTGAAAGTAAAATAAAAAGATAACGAGATGCTTAGAGAGTTTGTGTCCCGGTTTCAGATAGAATGAATGGACCTACCACTGATTGCTAATGACTGGGTTGTTCAAGCTTTCACTCAGGGACTCAATATTCGAATCTCGGTGGCTTCATAGCAGTTGGGGCGGAACCTGATAGCAGATCTGGCTATTACCTAGACCGGCGTGCATAACCGGTATCAATCAAAAATCAAAGTCGAAGATGATCAGCTCGGGGCCCCTTCGGGGTCTATTTATCCTGTCAGAACCGTTGATAGAGCCCAGAAAGGCAATGAATGTTAACCAAGATCGAACAGGGATCGCTATCAACCGTACAATGGGGATCGAAGAGGTAACAAATCTGGGAGAAACCTCATAAGAAGCGAAATGAGACACGATAGAGGTCAACACGGTCGGGGACTTATGAGTAAAAACAACTTCGACAGGCTTGTCGGGCCTAAGTAAGCACCAAGGTTATCAGAATACAACTTTAACATTGACGTTGCTACCATCATATCAGCTATCAGACGTATCAAGGACACCAAATGGCCTAGACCGTTACAATATGATCCATCCCAGAGGGATCCTAACCAGATGTGTAAATATCACGGCACTCACGGCCACAGAACGGAGGATTGCCGACAATTGAGAAAGAAAAACCTCAGTAGAATGAGTGACCGAGCAAAAAATCCTGAGCGATCGAGCAAAAATTATTTCAGGAATAGGGATTCTAACAAGCAGGATGAGCAAGAAGAACCTCAGCACGTCATTAACATGATTATCGGTGGGGTCGATGTTCCTCAAGGGCCGATGTTGAAACACACCAAAATATCCATTGCAAGGGAGAAACGGACTTGAGATTACATATCGGAAGGAACCTTGTATTTCAGCGATGAGGACGCAGAAGAGATCGTGCAGCCCCACAATGATGCACTGGTAATACATGTACTCATAAATAAATCCCGAGTCAAATGTGTGTTAATTGACCCAGGTAGCTCCGCCAATATCATTCGATTGAGGGTCGTGGAGCAACTCGGTCTATAAGACCAAATCGTGCCTATAGTCCAAGTTCTAAACGGGTTCAACATGGCGTGTGAAACTATTAAGGGCGAGATAACAAACTAGTAAACAACGTCGGGACAATCCAGGAAAATGAAATTTTATGTGACCAAAGGAGACATGAGGTACTACACTCTATTTGGAAGGCCATGGATCCACAACATGAGGGCAGTTCCCTCGACACTGCACCAGGCACTGAAATTCCCAATATCTAGCGGAGTCAAAATAGTATACGGTGAACAACCTGCTGCCAAGGGAATGTTCGCGGCCAAGGAGGTGATACCGGCATTAAAAATCTCAACATCGAAGGATCCGAACCAGATGGTCAGAAATAGGGCCAAATTGCAATCACTGATACCAGCTTTGGCAGGTTCGGACAAACAAGGGGAAGGTGAGGATGATGATTACGGGGTTCCCAGTTTTTTTATAGCCCCCGATGATTTTGACGCTACTAAATCAACGGTCGAAGAGTTGAAACAAGTCATATTGAGAGAACACACGCCCGATCTAAATGTATACATGGGCACATGGTTAAGCTCCAAGCTCAAGAAGAAATTCATTCAATTTCTTATAACTAATGAAGATTGTTTCGCCTGGTCCCACCTTGACATGACAGGGATCCCGCCGAATATAACCACTCACAAGCTAAGCCTGGACCCAAAGTTCCACCCGGTTAAACAGAAGCGGAGACCCCAGTCCGAGATCAAGCATGCTTTCATCAAGGACGAGGTATCTAAACTCCTTAAAATAAGGTCTATTTGGGAGGTTAAATACCCGGATTGGTTAGCAAACGTAGTGGTAGTCCGTAAAAAATAAATAAACTAAGAATGTGTGTAGATTATAAAGATTTGAATAAGGCATGGCCCAAAGACCCTTTTCCTTTTCTGAACATAGATCGTATGATTGATGCCACGGCCGACCACGAGATCCTCAGTTTTCTGGACGCCTATTCCGGGTACAACCAAATACGGATGGACCCAGATGATCAAGAAAAACATTCCTTTATCACTAAATATGTCACATACTGCTATAACGTGATTCCATTCAGACTAAAAAATGCTGATGTCAATTACCAATGCCTAGCAAATCAGATGTTCAAGAACAAATAGGAAAATCAATGGAAGTTTACATTGATGACATTTTGTTTGTCCCCGCAAGAAGAGGACCATTTAAAACATTTGTAGGAAACCTTCAGCATATTGAAGCAATACAATATGAATCCGAACTCAGAAAAATATGCATTTGGAGTTAGGTCGGATAAATTCCTCGGAATCATGGTATCCAATCAGAGAATCGAGATCAATCCCGACAAAATCAAAACCATCAAAGATATCACGGTCGTGGACAACGTAAAGGTCGTGCAAAGACTAACCGGACGCATAGTCGCCCTGGGACGATTCTTTTCGAGGTCATCCGATAAGAGCCACCGATTGTTCGCACTATTGGAGAAAGAAGAATAACTTCTCATGGACCCCATAATGTTAACGAGCTTTGGAGGAACTCAAACGATATCTATCGAGCCCACCGCTGCTTCACACATCGAAGGCAGACGAACAATTGTTCTTGTACTTGGCGATTTTGGAGATAGCGGTAAGTGGAGTCCTAGTCCGGGAAGAGCAAAGTACGCAATTTCCAATTTACTATGTTAGCAGGACCCTAGGTGAGGCCGAAACTAGGTACCTTCACCAAGAAAAACTAGCGCTCGCTTTTCTAATCGCCTTTAGGAAACTAAAATCATACTTCCAGTGTCACCCCAAGCCTGAGCTCTCAGGACAATTAGCCAAATGTGCCGTGGAAATAAGTGGGTATGATATTGAATACCGACCCCGGACCGCCATTTAGTATCAAATCTTAGCAGACTTTGTGGCCGACTTTACGCCGGCCCTAATACCTGGGGTCAAAAAAGAGTTATTAATTAACTTAAGGACTTCCTCAGGATTCTGGACCCTCTTTATGGATGGCACCTCAAATGTAAAAGGGTCTGGATAGCATCGTATTGAAGCAACTAATAGGAAATGTAGTTAGACAATCTATTAAGACTGTGAAATTCAACGAGGCCTAATATGAGGCCATGATTGTAGGCCTTGAACTAGCCAAAATCTTTGGGGCAGAAGTGATCGAAGCCAAGTGCGACTACCTTTGTGGTAAACCAGGTTAATAAATCATTCGAGGTAAGAGAATAACGAGTACAAGGATACTTAGACAAGTTGCATATAACATTACATCGGTTCAAAGAATAGACTTTGCACCACGTACCTCGGGATCAAAACAGTAAGGTCGATGCCCTCGCTAACTTAGGGTCATCGGTCGAAGACGACGATTTCAATCTGTGGGCAGTCGTACAACTTATGATATCGGTGGTGGAAGAAGGCCATGCCGAGATCAACTCAACGAGCCTAACTTGGGACTGGAGGAATAAATAAGTAGAATATCTCCGGACCGAAAAATTTCCCTCGAATCCAAAAGAATCGAGGGCCCTGCATACACAACCCGATTTAGCATATCCAAAGACGGAACCATGTTCCGAAGAACATTCGATGGCTCACTTGCAATATGTCTAGGGCCAGGGGATACTGATTACGTTTTGAGGGAAATCCACGAAGGTACATGTGGAAATTATTCAGGCGCCGAATCATTGGTTCGAATCAGAGTCGGTTACTACTGGATCGGCATGGAAAAAGACACAAAAGAGTTTGTCCGAAAATGTGATGGATGCCAAAGACACGCCCCAATGATTCATAAACCCAGGGATCTATTGCATTCAATTTTGTCACCATGGACGTTAATGAAGTGCGGAATGGACATCGTCGCCCCCCTTCCATGGGAACCGATATGGCACATTATATATTGTTTATGACTAACTAATTTTCTAAATGGGTGGAAGCCCAGGCGTACGAGAAAGTCAGGGAGAAGGAAGCCATCAATTTCATTTGGGACCACATCATATGCCATTTCGGATTGCCGCCTGAGATTGTATGTGATTGATCATGCTAAACTATGTCTTATAAAAAGACTAAGCGGGAGTTGCAAATATAATCTGAGTATTTTGCCCCAGAGTCGAATGCCACAGGGAATTAACCTATAAATTATCGTTATCAGACTCACTCAATTCTTCGTAATCAACTTCCCAAAGGTTAAGAATAACAATTTGTTGGTATTTTTTACTAACTAAAACTCAATGAAATTAAGTATACTAGAAGATAACTAATACTGAGTTGTAAACAAATGCGAGAAGGATCTAAAGTCATGGTTTCCCCCGCTGATGAAATCCCTTCTTGTATATTTCCTATTGTTTGGCCTAATTATCTCTATCAATCATGATCACTCTTGCTACCATAAATCTCTCCCCAGTAATTACGACAATTTACTAGACGCACTCTCCCGAGCTACGCTAGCTTGCTTTTATTATAGCTCACTTTAGATTGCACCCAAGGTATCGCTATCCCTAATCCAACCTTTAAACCCTCGGTTATGGATCCCTCATATACTTTGAGAGTGGTGTTGTTCAACAACTACCTAAATATGCACTCTCTCCCGAGCAGATACATACTAAATAGGCACAGCTAATTGAGGGCCCTTCAATCAACTACAATAAGAACTTAGTTGAACAAATATATATTGAAACCAAGCAAACTATATTAATATAACAAGATGCTCATCCTCAACGGGTTCCACCAAAACCATAGACTAAATAGATTAACTACTCATAATTCTACTGAAAATAACAACAGAAGAATTCATCAACAATGACAAAAATACAAGGAAGAGAGATGAGATTTGATGCCCAAGTGCCCTCCTTGCCTTTGTTTTTCTTGAACAAGACTCTAAACTTGATTAATTCCCGCTTTTGGGAGAGTTGAACCTTATATAGGTTAAGTGGAATTGTCCCAAGCTTCCAAGTTTACCCCTGAAAAATAACGTGTTTGACTGGACTAGCACGCATCGTGCTACTGGGCGCGCTAATGGCTAAACATTCTGCCTGGGATCGTTGGACTAGCGCGGTCGCGCTAATGGGCGCGCTAAGACCGCGCTAGTGGACTTATAATCTGTCCCCGCAATTTTCTTCCTTCTTTTCACACATTAAATACTCCAAGGGCCTTTCTCTTTCAATTTGGCTCCAAGCACCATCCTAGGTCCTCATAAGCGCATTTTCTCCTGCGAAACATAAAATATTAGAGCCATTTTAACATCATTTCACATTCCTAAGACAGTGAAGCATCATTAAGTTGGAGTAAAAATATACACTAAACTACGTGAATTTAGTCTATTATCAACACCCCACACTTAAATCATTTCTAGTCCTCGAGCAATCCACTATACTCTACAAAGGTCCTTTCATCAAGCATTTCCCTAATGTCTCACACCACGAACATATTACAGGAGTTATACTTAGCAATGTAACATCCATGCCTCAAGGTTCGATTCTCACATGCCATGTAATATTCCTACTTTCTCAAAGTACTCTACACAGAGGTTAAGATTTACCTTTCCGTCATGAATCAAGTGCTCTCACATCACACACACGAGAGTAGTTCCAGGGGAATAATATTAAGAACATGTAGGAACTCAAACAGAAAGAATTTACTCACTCTCGGAAAGAACATTCATATGCAACAAAGATACACCATAGGCTTGCACGTAGTGTAATACTCTACTAATCGAGCCCATTCAGTCTAAGATCAATTAGGTCTTCATTTGGTTGTAATGTAGGCTAAGGGACGGGTAGGATATATTTAGATATAGTTACTAACCTCCCTAAGCACTTTTAATACAATTACTTTAGCTTTCAGACCATTCTTATGCCCGACTAGAATTTCCACCACACTTCTCTTTATATTTACCGCAAAATCCCTTAGGTGCAATTTTATCGAATCACCACTTATTAAGGACTGCATTTATTCATTGTCCTTTCTCTCTTTTTTCAAGTGGCGCTTATTCTTTCATTTTTTTTCACACTTTTGCACCTTTCCTTCTATTTCTTTGATTTCACTCAAAAAACCAAACCACCACCCCACACTTTGACTTTTACATAATCTCTAACAATTCAAGTGCTCATAGGAGGTACAGGGTTCAAACAGGCAGGCCATTCAAGCAATTGGATAAGGTTTGTAATGTGGTTGCCAAAGAAACATGCTTATAAGCTCAAAGGAGTTAACTATGGTAAATCACAATCAGGTGGATACACTTTTATGTCTGGCTTTAACAAAGAAATGCCTGTATCACTTCTAAGACTGAACGAACTACTATTTCGCTTTGCAAACACACAGGGTAAGTTCTAGGCATAGAATGTGGACATAGAATACAATGCGACACCTCACACACATATGGCACATGACTCACTCCAAATTAGCTTATCAAGACACTCTCACCTAGCATTCAAGTCAGTTACAACATACAAATTTAAGGCATTCAACAAGAGTCAAAAAATGAGCCTAAGAGTCACACTCTAGGGTCTTTTGTGTTCGGGTGTAACAACGCTAAGGGATGCCTCTCTTATTTTAGCTCCTTGCCCAAAACACCTAACAACTAAAATAAAAATAAAAAACTAACTATGCTCGGTTCAAGCTAAATCCTTGGAAAAGAACTGTGATCAAAGGAAAACCCAAGGGGGAGTTGCTACACTACCTAAAAAGAAAATAACAAATCTTTATGGTGTTTTCTTTGGACTACCTTCCCTCAAGAAAACTGCCTAAGAAGTCCGTCATCAGGAAGAGTCCACTCTATTTTCTGTTTTTTTGTGTGGTCAACTTAGACCCTTAAGAACCCCGTCGACAGGGATCCATCATCGGGCCAAGACGAATTAATTAATTACACTACTGTTTACAATAACAAACACAGAAGAAAAAACAACTCAAAATAAAATAATGAAAACAACTAACAATTATTCTAACTCACAAGAAAAATAAAGAAAACAACTACCCATTTTTTATCTACATATATACATGCACAAGGGGATCCTTCCCCCACCCCACACTTAATATGAGGACATGTCCCCATGGCAATCAAAATAAACAGAGAGGTAAGGGACTTCCTGTCACGACCCCAAATCCTAAACCGGTCGTGATGACGCCTATCGTGGAACTAGGCTAGGCAATAACCACATGTTCACAATTTCTTTCAAAATCCCAATCAAATCCAAGCATTTCATAAATATACAGAGTTTTTTAAATAAGTAGGCCAATAAACAGTGCCACCAACCCCAAAACCCGGAGCCAACAAATCATGAGCATCTAGAAGAATAAGCCAAAATATACTATTATAATACAAAACCTCCGAATGAAAGCTAGATACAACAAGAAGGGAAAAATAGAGATGTTGCGGACGCTGAACAGCTACCTTTATATCCCGCAATCCGGCTCCACGCGGGCAAAAAGGCTAATGCTCGATATCTGCACACAGAGGTGCAGGGAGTAATGTGAGTACACCAACTCAGTAGTAATGAAAATAAATCAAGTCTAAGCGGCAAGGAAACACATAAAATCAATGCCATCAAATCACCATATACACAGCCTTACTTTCCAATAGTGTAACATAGATATATGAAATCATCATGTCTTAAAACCAACTTCAGAAAAATCCTTTGAATAATGTATGTTTTCAACAACTTCAAAACTGAAAGATTTAGTATGAAAAATGAAATGAATCATATAGAGGCCCCTCGGGCAAAACATATTTCATAAGCTCAGAGTGAAAGTAGTAAAATCATAAGTAGCCCTTCGGGCAAAACATGTATCATAATCAGCCCCTCGGGCATGCCTCACAATCACTAATAATCATCTCGTCGGGCATACCTCACCATCACTCGTAATCAGTCCCTCAGCACCTCACAGTCACTCATGCCTCCCAATCACTCGTCACTCGCCACTCGTCACTCGACACTTGGCACTCGGCACTTTGTGCGCTCACTAGGGGTGTGTACAGACTCCGGAGGGGATCCTTCAGCCCAAGCGCTAATATCACTCAGCACCTCACCATCACTCAGCACCTCACAATCAGGCCCTTGTCCTCACTCAACAGAACCACTCAAAAGGTCCCTCGGGCGAATCAGTAAAACATGGTACTCGACCCAAAATATCATTTTAAATCTCAAAGTGGTGTAAATCATGCTGAGTTTCGAAAACAGTAAGCACAATGCGGCTGAGTGAAATCATCAATACATAGTGAGGTAAAACAACAGTAAAAAGCCCCCAAAGGGGGGGGGGGTCTAAACAGCTCGACACGAGGCCTCAAACACGGCTTATAGCCCAAATATTTCAACAATCTTTAGAATATGATTTAACATAAGATTTTGAGTACATATGCAACTCATTAGTTGTCGCAGAGAGGACCTAGTCCAATCCAAAAATCAGTACGCGCCACATACTTTTCATCCGACATGTGTGCCATTCTAAAATCAGTGAGAAAATATGTAGTCTGGGGTTCCATACCCTTAAGACAAGATTTATAACCATTACTTACCTCTACCGGGCCACAACACTAGTCCGCAATACTCTTACCCCTCAAATTGGCTCCCGATTGCTCCGAATCTAGCCAAAACTAGTTTAACATCATCAATATATATCAAAGGAACTCAACCCAATCAAAAACTATCAAGTTATACAAGAATCTCGAAATTCAGCCAAACCCGAACCCCGGGCCCACGTCTTGAAATTCGATAATTTTTACATCATTAGAATCCTCTTCCTCCCACGATTCTATACATACCAAGAACACTAAAATCGGACCACAATTTCCCACTCAAATCCTCAAAAGAAAAGTTAATTTTCCCATGCACCCTTCTTCCTCAATTTGGGTTTAATTCCAACAAATTCTATGGTTTAATTACTTAGAAATCGACATATAAACGAGTTATGAAGTTAAAAACCTTACCTTCAAGTGATTCCCTTCAATTCCCTCTTCAATCCTCTCAAAAGTGCTCCCCAACTTGTCAACAATGGAGGAAATATGAGTTAATCTCGCACAACAGGCCTTTTAAAACATTCTGCCCAGCCATTATATTTTCTTCACTGTGATCGCGAACCTTGGAACGCGATCGTGATGAACAGACCAACCAACTAATGCGATCGCAGATCAAAACATGCGATCGCATAGAACAATTCTCCACCCCACACACGCGCTTCAAAATACTCTACGCGATCGCAGAAATACCCACGCGATCGCAGAAATACCCACGCGATCGCACTGTCTATCCTGACCAACCTATGCGATCGCAATCCTAACCACGCGATCGCATAGAAAAAAATTCCTGCCCCACTATATTACTCTACGCGATCACAAACATCCTCCCATGATCGCGTAGAAGGAGACGAGAACTTCACACCAGCAGAAATCTGCCCAGTTTTCAAGCCACGAATTGGTCCGTTAACCATCCGAAACACACCCGAGGCCATCGAAACCTCAACCAAACATACCAATATATCCCATAACATCATTCAAACTTAGTCAAGCCTTCGAAACACCAAAAACAACGCAACAACACTAAAATCGCATCAAATTCAAGCCTATGAACTTTGAAACTTTTAAATTTCGCCAACTACGCCACAACCAACCAAAACACCTTCGATTGACCCAAAATTTTGCAGACATATCCAAAATGATATTATGAACCTGCTCCATTTCCAGAATTCCATTAGCCTATTTTTCACTGCCGACCGGAAATCACCAAAAACTAACTTTCGCCAATTCAAGCCTAATTCTACACCGGACATCAAAATTTCATTCCGAACACACTCCTAAGTACTAAATCACCTAACGAAGCTATCCGAGCCATAAAATCCGCATTCTGAGGTCGTTTACCAATAGGTCAACTCTCGATTGACTTTCTCAACTGTTACTACTTTAAAAGACTAAATGCCTAAATTCTCACCATAACCACCCCGGACCCAAACCAACTAACCCAACGCAAAAAAAACAGGCTAGCAATATACAACAAATGCAGAAGTGAGGAAAATGGGGTAAATCTCATGGAATGACTAGCCGGGTCGTTACACTTCCCTGAACGCTCAGTCTTGGTCGGAGACCGTCCCTGGGTCCAGATGACAAGCATGGCCCAGGGCTCGGAGCCAACCCATGATTTTCTTTTAAATTTCTTCTGTTGGGTAGATACATCATCAACTCGTGCACCCAGGTCTGTGACTGAAGTGCATAGTTCCACCATGTCCTGCTCCAGGTGGTCTAGCCTATAACTCCGACGGGCCCTAGATGGGCCCTCCACATCAGCAGCCTACGCTTGAGTGGGCTTCTCCTCCTCCATATGTTCTTTCTCCTCCTCCACATTTTGTTGCGCTTCCTCCTCAACGTCCTCATCCGACTCATTCTCCTCCTCATTATCATCAATGGCCACTGCTTCCTTTCCAATAGTGACCCTATCAACTCTGAAGGCGTACACCGTTGGCACTCTGCCATCCACCGCCAAGTTTCTTGGTACTCCAGCTGCAAGGCACAATCTGGTGACCAGAGATGGGAAGAAGAAACCATACCTTTAAACCTTACAGTGGATGAACATCTTCTCATGCATAATCCTAGCCACGTCAATTCATGGCCCGTCATGAAGCACCGTATCAAACACCCGCGAGGAATGTTCACCTCCGAGGTGTTGTGGGATGGAAGTAGGCGGTTGTTAATCAGGTCGAGCCAACATTTAGCATCAAAGGTGAGGTCTGAAGAGTGAAACTTCTGCCCGTACTTGTACCACTTTATATTTGCATTCGGGACACAAATGGTTGGGAGGAATGTTTCCCAATGAGTATATCGCCGGCCATATGCCTCATAGGTGTCCTCGTACATATCCACGGGGCCTGGCAACCGGTAAAACGTCCGAATGGCCTCCACAGAGGCGTTTACCTGCTTCTTCCTCACTGTGACCACATGATTGTTGTGTTCCGGACAGTTCGCATAAAACTCCCTCACTGTCATGGAATTAGCCTTATCGGGCTCCTCAAATAACACATCTAGTCTCCTCCGCATCAACTCATTATACATCCTTTGGCAGTAACGTCGGAGTTAGTCTGTGTCTATGCCACGTTCAGATATGGCTTCCTTTGATTCCTTTGCCGCAAACCTATCCTAGGCCTTAGCGGATACAAATTTATTGATGTTGAAGGGACGAGTGTCAACAGACCTCCGTGTCCTTCCGGAAGAAGAACCTGCTTGTCTGCCTGAGGAGAAACCGGTGGCTTGACGCTTCCGGGGAGCCATTGTACCTACAAAAAGCACATCATGAATTCAGCACCAACGAGATGACCCAATGTGGTTACTCAGACTTCACCTTACAATTGGTCACAATAATTTTCCTTCAGTGAGGCATTTACATAAACACATGGTGGACATTATTCACCGGAGCCCCCCATTTAACAAGTTGAAGCCCCAACTTCCACTACAATTTCCCAAACATCACCCCAATTAAATCAAGACATACCACACCCCCAAATACCATCACCCACCAGTACGAATCATATACTACCAAGTATTTCTACTAAATAATAAGAAAAAGCTACAACTTTTAACAAAGGAAAAAAAAAAGAAAAACTACCAAATTAAAAACGAAAAAGAGAAAAAAAAACTAGGGAAGAAGACACATACCTGTGGTGTGAAGGGAGTGCGAAGTATAGGGGAGGGCTGGGTTTTGGTGGAATAAGAATTTGAGGTGTGTATGAGTGCTTGAGCTTGAGAGGGGAGAAGGGTTCCTTTTCTTTTTTTCTTTGTTTAGGATAAGGAAGAAGAAGGGTTTGAGAAGAAGAAAAGTTTTAGGGGAGTGAGGTAAGTGGGTGGACGTGGTGGTGGGGGGGTTATGTTTTGGGTAAAATAAATATAAAAAAATTAAAGTTAGAATAAAACTTACCTGGTCGCGACGGGACTAGTGTGGTCACTAGTGCCGCCATAGCGCGACCGCCCTAGTGGGGGTTGAACGAGGCAGAACTAACAACCATTAGCACGGTCACTAGCATGCTTATAGCGCGACCGCTCTAGTGGTGAGAACTTGAGGCAGTGCACTAGGCCATTAGCGCGACCACTAGCGCGCTCAGTAGCGCGGTCGCTCTAGTCCAGGCCTCACCACACTTCGTTTTTTCTTACTTTTTCCTTGGGATGGCTTGAGTCCACCCTTCGCCCGCGCACACCTGCACCTTAGTTAATGTCGTGGAACGACAATTACAATAAGTCAATGGGTTGCCTCCCATGAAGCGCCTGATTTAACGTCGCCTCACGATGCAAAATGAGCGTATTTACGGCTCGCTCGACCTCTGAGGTTCATCAAGGAGAACCACAGACACTTCCTTGTACTCGTCCATCCCCACATATGGTTTCAATCTCTGCCCATTAACTCTGACGGTCGGGGCACCATTTTCAGAAGCAATCTCTACAGCACCTAAGGGAAACACTTCAACCACACGAAATGGTCCAGACCATCGGGACTTGAGTTTACCCGGAAAAAGTCTCAATCTTGAGTCATAGAGTAGAACCATAGCTCCCGATTTGAAGTTTCAGTCCACAATGTTCTTATCATGTAACCTCTTCATTCTCTCTTTATATAGCCTCGTGCTTTCAAAGGCAAGATATCTGAATTCATCCAACTCATGCAGTTCAGTGACTCGACTTGTGCCCGCAGCATCAAGATCCATATTTAACTGTTTCAGTGCCTACCAAGCTCGATGTTCCAGTTCTATCGGCAGGTGACAAGCCTTTCTAAACACCAACTTGTATGGCGACATACCAATTGGAATTTTGAATGTAGTTCTGTATGCCCAGAGTGCGTCATCAAGCTTCTTTGCCCCATCAATTCTTGTGGCGTTCACC
Organism: Nicotiana paniculata; assembly: GCA_005239505.1. Taxonomy (NCBI): domain Eukaryota; kingdom Viridiplantae; phylum Streptophyta; class Magnoliopsida; order Solanales; family Solanaceae; genus Nicotiana; species Nicotiana paniculata. Next base: position 96,204 of record ML352613.1, read on the forward strand.
GTTTTAGTTAACATACTCTTGATTTCTCGATTTGACACCTCAACCTGCCCACTCGTCTGAGGGTGATAAGGGGTTGTCACCTTGTGGCGCACATCATACTTAGATAACAGCTTTTCGAAGGCACGGGTGCAGAAGTGAGTGCCTCTGTCACTGATGATGGCCCTTGGATCCCAAAACGGGTGAATATGTTTTTTTCAAGAATCCCACTACTACCCTTGCGTCATTGGTGGGGAGTGTTTCAGCTTCCACTCATTTGGACACATAGTCGACAACAACAAGTATGTACTTATTGCCGTAAGAGCTAACAAAGGGACCCATAAAGTCAATCCCCCATACATCAAACACCTCGACCTCTTGGACCGGGTTCATGGGTATCTCGTGGCGACAAGACATGTTCCCCGTCCATTGATACTCATCGCAGTCCTTCACCCATTTGTGGGAATCTTTGAACACAGTTGGCCAGTAGAATCCGACCTCTAGAACTTTGGCTGTTGTTCGAACTCCTCCAAAATGCCCTCAATACGCTGATGCGTGACACGTCTGCAAAATAGAAAATTGTTCTCTCTCGGGGATGCACCTCTGGATCATATTGTCAATACAAATTCTAAACATGTGAGGTTCATCCCAGTAATAATACGGCAATCACGATAAAACTTTTTCTTTTGGACAGATGAGAGTTCATAGGGCTCAATACCACTTGCCAAGTAATTTGCAATGTCTTCATACCATGACACCTCCTCCATGCTCGTGGTGAGTAGCTGCTCATCTAGAAAGGTTTCCAGAATATCCTTTGCTTCCACTGCATTTTCAGTGCCTTCAAGTCACGACAGATGGTCCGCGACTGGGTTCTCCGTGCCCTTGCTTTCACGAATCTCTAGATCGAATTATTGCAGTAGAAACACCCAACGAATTAGGCGCGACTTGGATTATTTCTTCTCAATCAAATACCTGATGGCAGCATGATCAGTGTAAACAATCATCTTCGAGCCGATCATGTATGATCTGAACTTGTCAAAGGCGAACACTACTGCCAGCATCTTTTTTTTGGTCACCGTGTAGTTCGGCTGAGCTCCAATCAATGTCCTACTCGCGCAGTAGGTGCATTATCTTTTCCTTTCTCTATCCTAACACTGCTCCCACTGCGTAGTCACTGGCATCACACATGAGCTTGAATGGTTTCTCCCAGTTGGGAGCAACAATGATCGGGGTCGTGAATAGACTCTTTTTCAACTCCTCAAAAGCCACCCTGAAATCATTAGAAAACACAAAAAGGTTATCTTGTTCGAGCAACTTACATAGGGGGTTGGCTATTATGGAGAAGTCTCTGATGAATCGCCTGTAGAACTCGGCATGCCCAAGGAAGCTCCTTATCGCTTTAACCGATATGGGAGGTGGAAGCTTTGCAATCACATCTGCTTTGGCACGATCCACCTCAATTACTTTGCTCGACACCGAGTGCCCCAATACTATCCCCTCTTATACCATGAAATGGCACTTCTCCCAATTAAGCACAAGGTTCATCTCAATACACCGCTTCAGCCCTTGGGTCAGATTTGCTAGGCACTCATCGAATGAATTTCCCACCACTGAGAAATCATCCATGATATCCTCGACCATGTTAGTGAATATGGCCATCATGCACCTTTGAAATGTGGTGGGTGCATTGCATAAGCCAAAGGGCATCCTTCTGAAGGCAAAGATCCCGTAGGGACAAGTGAGTGAGGTCTTTTCTCTGTCTTCCGGGGCAATGGAAATTTGGTTATACCCCCAGTACCTGTCCATAAAACAAAAGTGAGACCTCTCTGCCAGTCTGTCGAGCATTTGATCGATGAAGGGAAGTGGGAAGTGATCTTTAGGGGTGGCAATATTTAACTTTCTGTAGTCCATGCAAATTCTCCAGCCAGTGACGGTCCTTGTGGATATCAGCTCATTGTTGTCATTTTTTACAACCGTCATGCCACCCTTCTTAGGAACACATTGTACTGGGCTAACCCAGTTGCTGTCGGAGATGGGGAAAATGATTCCCGCATCTAACCATTCTATGATTTCCTTCTTCACCACTTCCTTCATGTTTGGGTTCAGCCGCCTTTGATGTTCCCTTGAAGGTTTGTGCCCCTCTTCCAACATGATTTTGTGCATACAGTATGCCGGGCTGATCCCTTTTATGTCTGCCATGGTCCACCCAATGGCAGTCTTACATTCAGTGAGTACTTGTAATAGCTGATTTGCCTGCACATCTAGCAAACTGGATGAGATAATAATAGGTAAAGTAGAATTAAGTCCAAGAAATGTGTACCTGAGATGGGCTGCCAGTGGCTTCAACTCCAGCTTGGGTGGCTCTTCAACAGATGTCTTGGCGGGCGGCGTCTCTCTTTTTTCTAAGTGTAAGGGCTCAAACTCGAGTTCCCTCGGCCAAACACCTTTTCCTTCAAGCGCTAGCACCCATTCTGCCAATTCTTCCCCATTTACCTCACCCAAATTCATCAAACATGCAGCAAGGGGTCCTCAATAGTTAAGGACTCATAACTTCCTCCACTCACATCCACAACATCAATAAGAGAATAATTGGCAAACTCACTTGGTCGCCTCATGGATTTCTGCACATTGAATGTGATTTCCTCGTTGTTCAATCTCATCTTGAGCTCCCCAGTTTCACAATCAATGAGGGCTCGCCCAGTGGCCAAGAATGACCTTCCCAAAATTATGGGAATCTATTCATCCACTCTGCAGTCCAGTATCAGTAAATCCGGAGGGAACACAAACTTCCCTACCTGCACAAATACGTCATCCAGAATGCATGACAGTCTTTTTACCGCCATGTCTGCCAACTGCAACAACATAGAGGTTGGTCTAGCTCTAACAATCCCCAACCTCTTGTAGATGGCCAGGGGCATAAGATTAATGTTGGCCCCTAAATCACAAAGTGCCTTTGCAAAGGCAAAATTTCCAATGGTGCAGGGAATGGTGAAACTCCCTGGATCAGACAACTTTTCCGCAATTGGTTGGGTCACAATAGCACTGCAAGTCTGAGTAAGCGTCAGTTTGATCAAGTCTTGGAAGTCAAATTTTTGGGACATTAAGTCCTTCATCATTTTGGCATACCCATGCATCTCATTCAGAGCATCAATCAAAGGAATGTTTACATGTATTTGTTTCAACATGTCCAAGAACTTTTTATACTGCTCATCCTTCCGATACTTACCAGCCTCTGTGGGAATGGTGCTAGAGGTCTCTTCTTCCCAATGAGTTGGGATTTTTCTTTGTCAGCCACCACCTCAATTACCGGTTCCTAAGCTGGCTCAGCTTCTTTCTCAGCCTCGAGTTGTGTGTTGGGTTCTCCTTGGGCAGGATGCACTGTCACCTCAGTCAGTTTTGTTGACTCATTAATTTCTATAGGCACCGGTACCAATGTATCAGCCTGTCTGCTTTCTCGAACTCTTTCCTGCTCCAAGTCTAAGTCCCTGCCATTGCGTAGACTCACTGCCATTAGCTTCTTAGGACCATGATACTTAGGATTTACCTAAGTGTCTGCAGGAAATGTCCCCTGCAGACGATTATTCAAAGACATCGAGATCTGGCCCATTTGCACTTCAATGTTTTTAATAGCTGACGCATGTGCATCTACTCTCTCGCTTATTTTTGAAATTGACCCAATAACATGTTGCATCATTGCTTCATATCTGGAAAACCCATTTTCTTGTCTACCACCATGTTGTTGTTGAGGGGGGTGATAAGCATGTTGTTGATTCTGATTCTAATTATTGTACCCATGTGGCCTTTGGTAAAGCACCCCATTACCCTGAGGTCGCATGCTCCCATTTTTCCACTATTGTGCTGCTGCCGAACTGGCATGTATGGTTGATTTTGTTGGCCCCAATTCTGTCCACCCTGTCGGTGACCCCCATAATTCGACACATAGTTCATATTTTCAGGGTAGTGATGTTGCTCACATTCAGCATTCCACTGATTACTAAGTGGCTGACTAATGCAAGATGTGCATAAGCCCCCATTGGTTGTATCCACATTATGTACCTGTTGCTTTTGCCCTGACTCCTCCACCTTTTTGGTAAGTATGCTCATCTGTGTTATCAAGGTGGTCATATTCTCAGCAAGATTGTTGGATGGATCGAAGGGCACTGAGTGAACTACCGGAGTAATGGGTGTATTCCTGGTGGTCCACCCCGAATTCTGTGCCATTTTATCAAGCAGAATCTGAATTTCTCTCCATGTTTTGCTCAAGAATTCTCCACCAGCTGAAGCATCTACATTTGCCTTTACGGTATCCGCCAGACCCATATAGAAACACTGCCTCAAAATTTACTCTAGAATACCATGGTGCGGACAGATAACCAACATTCCTTTAAATCGTTCCTATGTTTCCTGCAATGTTTTAGTTGGCTTCTGTCTGAAACTCAAGATTTCATCAATTTGTTGAGCTGTCTTGTTGGGTGGATGGAATTTGTTCACGAACTGCTTAACTAACTCCTCCCATGTGGTAATGAAATTAATGAGGAGCGAGTTTATCCAAGTTTGGGCTTCTCTTGTCACTGAGAATGGAAACAACAATAGTTTTATTGCTTCTTGAGTGACGTTTGGCTGCCTATGAGTTTTGCAAATTGAAAGGAAATTCTTCAAATACTGTTGGGGATCCTCAATGTATGACCCCGAAAATAGTCCCTTGTTCTGCAGAAAGTGCAACATATTGTTTGTAATCTGAAAGGACTCGGCCTGTATCTGAGGGACTACTATCGCAGTGGCCAAATTCTCCACTGTGGGTTGTGCCCAGTCATATAAAGGAGCCTCTATCACAAGAGGTGCCACTATCTACGCAACTGGGTCTACCACGTCGTCCCTATTGTTGTTCTTGTTGTTTAGATCTTCCATGTCGGGTTCAAGTTGTTCAATTGATGGTTGTTGTTTGCTTTTCCGGTTGGCCCGGTTCAAGGCCTTGAAATATTTCTTGGGGTCTGATAAGGCTTCAAATACTTTACCAGATCTAGATGAGTTTCTAGGCATGCACATGTACAACCAAGTTCACAAACGTTAAAATTTCAATGTATAGATGAAAATTGAAGAAAATTGACTATAATTAAGAATTTTGTATTTCTTCCACTCTAATTGATAACACCGTTAATTCCCCGGCAACGACGCCAAAATTTGATCACGCTAAACTATGTCTTATAAAAATACTAAGCGGGAGTTGCAAATATAATCTGAGTATTTTGCCCCAGAGTCGAATGCCACAGGGAATTAACCTATCAATTATCGTTATCAGACTCACTCAATTCTTCGTAATCAACTTCCCAAAGGTTAAAAATGACAATTTGTTGGTATTTTTTACTAACTAAAACTCAATGAAATTAAGTATACTAGAAGATAACTAATACTGAGTTGTAAACAAATGCGAGAAGGATCTAAAGTCATGGTTTCCCCCGCTGATGAAATCCCTTCTTGTATATTTCCTATTGTTTGGCCTAATTATCTCTATCAATCATGAGCACTCTTGCTACCATAAATCTCTCCCCAATAATTACGACAATTTACTAGACGCACTCTCCCGAGCTACGCTAGCTTGCTTTTATTATTGCTCACTTTAGATTGCACCCAAGGTATCGCTATCCCTAATCCAACCTTTAAACCCTCGGTTATGGATCCCTCATATACTTTGAGAGTGGTGTTGTTCAACAACTACCTAAATATGCACTCTCTCCCGAGCAGATACATACTAAATAGGCACAGCTAATTGAGGGCCCTTCAATCAACTACAATAAGAACTTAGTTGAANCTCCCGAGCAGATACATACTAAATAGGCACAGCTAATTGAGGGCCCTTCAATCAACTACAATATGAACTTAGTTAAAAAATAGAGATTGAAACCAAGCAAACTATATTAATATAACAAGATGTTCATCCTCAACGGGTTCCACCAAAATCTTAGACTAAATAGATTAGCTACTCATAATTCTACTGAAAATAACAATATAAGAATTCATCAACAATGACAAAAATACAAGGAAGAGAGATGAGATTTAATGCCCAATTGCCCTCCTTGCCTCTTGCCTTTGCTTTTCTTGAACAAGACTCTAAACCTGATTAATTCCCTCTTTTGGGCGGGTTGAACCTTATATAGGTTAAGTGGAATTGTCCCAAGCTTCCAAGTTTACCCCGAAAAAATAACGTGTTCGACTGGACTAGTGCGCACGCGCTAGTCATCGCGCTACTGGGCTCGATAATGGCTAAACATTCTGCTTGGAATCGCTGGACTAGCGCGGTAACACTAAGACCGCGCTAGTGGACTTATAATATGTCCTCGCAATTTTATTCCTTCTTTTCACACGTTAAATACTCCAAGGGCCTTTCTCCTTCAATTTGGATCCAAACACCATCCTAGGTCCTCATAAGCGCATTTTGCTCCTACGAAACATAAAATCAACAAATAGAGCCATTTTAACATCAGTTCGCATTCCTAAGACAATGAAGCATCATTAATTTGGAGTACAAAATATACACTAAACTACGTAAATTTAGTCTATTATCAGCGACACTGGGAAATAATTCATCGGCAGCAAAATAACAAAATTTCTTGAAGACCACAAGATCAAAAGGATCCTTTCAACACCCTATCACCCTAGTGGGAACGAACAAGATAAATCTACTAACAAAATCATACTCCAAAACCTTAAAAAGAGGTTAACCGACGCCAAAGGAAAATAGAAAGAAATCCTACACCAAGTCCTATGGACACACTGTACGACCTCGAAGTCCAGTACCGGGGCCACCCCATTTTCGTTGGTTTATGGCACCAAAGCTCTAAACTGGTCGAAGTGGGAGAACCCAGTATCAGATTCTGATATGCAACAAAGGAATAGAACGATGAGGCTATGAGTACGAGCCTGAAGCTATTAGATGAAATGTGTGAAGCCGCCTTTGTCCGGTTGGCCTCCCAAAAACAACGGATCGAAAGGTATTACAATCGAAGGTCCAACCTTAGACACTTCAAGACCGGGGACTTAGTACTAAGGAAGGACGCACTAAGCACCTGAAACCCGAACGAAGGGAAATTGGGGCCAAACTGGGAAGGATCGTACCAAATTATCGAGATCACTGGAAAAGGATCCTACAAACTTGGAACAATGAACTCCGAGCAACTACCGAACAACTTGAATATAAATCACTTGAAACAATATTATTGCTAAGGTACATCCCTATTCTTTCTCTTATGTACATTTTATACTAATTCTTGCAGGTAACCAACAAGGAATGATACGGCATTTTAGGTCTGAAAGCACGCATTGCACTCTTTTTCCCTTGAACCGGTTTTGTCACAAATGGGTTTTTCGGCAAGGTTTTTAATGAGGAAACAAGTAAATCGTGCTAACATAGAATTGAAGGCCGACTACGAACCAGTGACGATGATTACAACAACACACGAGGCCTCTCTTCGATCAGCCTCAAACACTGGGGGTCATTACCCTCGGATATCGACTTTAGCTAGGAAAGAAACTTCGTGATTGAAGGGTTTCGATCGATAGGATTTATTGTAAGGGCCAAACGGTAAAATTAACCCTGTCCACATAGACTGCTCTATCCCTGGCACAAAGCATGTATACATGTATAACTGTTATGCACAAGAATAAAAATAAGTCTTTTCCTTGCGCATAAACATCTTATCCTTTAAGATTTTCCTTGCATTTCTCAAGGAATTTCTTAGATCTGATCCCCTAAAGGTATCGAGCCCAAGGGACACCTTAATTCGAGTTCGAACAATCACTCTCACTCGGGGACTGCCGTCCAAAAATAAACTCGAACGGTTCGAGCTATCAGACCTCGAGGCATAATACCTATGAGGCAACGCCCGAATTTCAAAGGCCACAATCAACCCCACTCGGGGACTGTTATCTTATTCAAGCCCGGATAACTAGGGATAACAAGCCCACTGGCGATGCCCGAGCTAAAAATTCTACAACCATATTAACACGGCTCGGAGACGTCACAAACCCTTAACAAAAACAAGGCCTTCAAAAATTTTCATAACTGGTTCTAAAGACCACCCTCGATAAACTATAATCTAAACTACTTCGGGTAAAAGTTTTCGGTAATACTGAATTCCCACGATGCCTTAAAATGAAATAATGTCAAAGGCAAGGTATTTTCGAACCTCCGAACGTAATCCCCGATGCAAATTTTTACAAATTCCGAACGGCCTCAACAGAAGGGTGATACAAAAAGCAGAAAACAAAAACATCTAAAGGGTTCTAAGTGGCCTAGTCTTCGTTGGAGGCCGCATCATCACCTTCGGGGTCTCTGCCACCTTCGGACTCACCCAAATCTTTAGACTCCTCGAAATCTTCCTCCTCGGGATAGGCCATCTTCCTAACCTCGGCTTCGAGCACCTTGGCATTCTCGATCTCAGCTGATAAATAAAAACCCCGAGCGTGAACTTCCTCGAAGGCCTCCCTTTGGGATTGCCATTTCATATGCTCAACTATATTTTTACCAGGTATTGAGACGCCTCGATATCGTCCTTATACTGAGCCACCCTTTCATCAACTTTGGCTTTGACCACGACGACCTATGACTTGGTCACCTCAAGCTCCTTGGCCAGATTTTCTTGATCGGAGACAGCCGAACTCAGTTAAGACTGGAGCTCCTCGACCTTTTTGGCCTGCACCAAGGCCTTTTGCTTTGCATCCCGAAGCTGGACCTCAGCCAAAGCCAATTTTGCTCGGGCAGTCTCCTTTTCCGAGGCCAAGCGGTCCATGTTTCTTTTCCATTCTTCGGCCTTGGTCTTTACCGCATCCACCTCCGCCTAGAGCTGCTCGATCTGATCAAATTTCTTTTAAACCTGCAGGTTCGGATCGTTAGCCACAGTGTCTGACTCATCATCACTAACTTCAAAAATTCTTCTTACCTGCTCGACCAGATCGGCATGCTCTTTCCAAGCTGCCTCTAGCTCAGCTTGGAGTTTCTCACTAAGAAGTTTGTAAGCATCTCTCTTATCAATGAGTCCTTAAGTCTCGGCCTCATGTTGTTTTAACTCTTCCCAATATTAGATAAAAGTCTTGTGATGAAGCACCAAGGCCTGCAAGCACAAAGAAAGAAGTTAAGATTATTTGCGACTTAATCTAAGTACATAATAAAGGTCGTCAAGAGGCGTTCAAAGTTACCCGATTTAACGTCTGTTGTGCTTCATTGAACAGGCAGGGCGTGCCCACCTCGTTCATCTTGTCTTGATCCTCTTCGGTCACCAGACATAAAAGATAATTGGCAACCCCTACAGAGACAGAAAAAACCCGGGCATCCTCCGGAATAGACATAATGACCGACCACTTATGGTCATGATTCGTACTCAGAGTTGGGAACTAGTCGACTAGTTTCGGACTTGAAGAAGGTCCGTCAGTTCCCTAAGATAGACTCTTCCTTGGCACCATTAAGTCACCCAACCCGTGACATCCTCCATGGCGGTAAAGTCTAGACCGTTAAAAAAGTTATGAAAGGGGTCTGCGGCCCCTTGGGGCCCTTTGTTGAGGTGGCCTTTCAGCATCTGAGCCTCGTTAATCATGGAGTCAGTAAATGAAGGCGACTCAGATAGATCTATCACTCCAAGTACGTCCTTCTGGGCATTGTCCTCTACCCGAAAAGTACCGGTAGCGGCCTCCTTGTCAGACTCCCTAACTTAAGGCAAAACGGACTCGCCCCTCTCTGGTTCGGAGGCCTCTGCCACTGCCTCTTCATCGTCCCCTTGGTTTGAGGCGATTCAGTGTCTCCTCTCTCTAGTTCATGAGACCCTTGTCCCTCGAACTGTGATCATATGCGGACTACCAGTTCAGAGGCTTCTTCTTCTTCTTCTTCAGACTCATCCCTTTACCGATGGAGTGAGTTCGATAAGAGCTCTCGGGCACTAATGCTTTCTTTGGATTTGTGCAGAAGCCTCCTCCTCGATTTTTTCTTCTCGGAGCTCGGAGAAATTGGAGGCCTTTTTATTTTCTTCTCTTTATCCTGCCTCAGAGCAGATGGTTCGGTAAGGATATCATCATCACCAGATAGAGGCCTCATTGCGACATCTTTGGAAAGACATGCAAAGAAAAAATAAATGAGTAAGGGCGCAGTAGCACGGAGGAAATCTAAGTGTTGTCCACTCAAGAAAGGAATCTCATCGTGAGAGCGAGCCTCACACTGGCCCTTCAAAAGCTCGCGCCATGCGCATTCGTAATACAGTTTTTGCGACACAATGCCCTCGACCCACTCCTTGAGTCGAGGAGCTGCGTCCGGCATCCAAACAACAGCTACACTGCCACAAAAAGTCGATGAGAAGGGAGGAAAGGGAAAAGCGATGAACAAAATCTTGAAAGCAAGATTATAATTACATGTCATGTTCTATTTCTCAGGAAATGGCATATGCTCGATTGTGATCAAATTCGAGGTCTTCACTCGGACAAAGCGGCCTAACCAGCCTCGATCTCGATCTTCGTCGATGATCAAGAATGGGGCCTTACTGTCCCGACAAGGAAGCTTGATTAGTCCCCCTCGATAAAATCGGGGATTATATAAGCGCATGAGATGGTCGAGGGTGAAGGGATACCCCTCGATCTTGCTTACGAAAAAATGGATGGGAATTACTATCCTCCAAAAATAAGGGTGGATTTGACCAAGGGTCACCTCGTACCTCTTACAATAGGCAATAATGACCGGGTCCAAGGTACCCAGTGTGAAGGGATAAGTGTAAACACTTAAAAATCCCTCCACGTGGGTAATAATGACTTACTTGGGCTTGGGGACCACTACGTGCTTATTTGCCCAGTTGCAATCTTCCTTGACCTCGGAAAGACGTCCTCGGTGATCGAGCAAATATATCTCAAGACCGGCTCACACCGACCCGGTGCCGAGGAGGGCTTTTCGATCTTGAAATAAGCACCGGTCGAGCACCTCTCAGGGACGAACATTGAGGAGGTTCCAGTACCGCTACCTCGATAGCAGCAGATGAAATGTTTTCCTCTACAGTTGGTCACGAGGCAGAGAGAGTTTCTTTTTGGGAAACAAATTTTGAAGTCTTCGCCATTTCTTTGATAAATGAAGAAAAGCGAGGAAGTTTAAAGATTAAGCTTGATGATTGGGGATAAAAACAAAGCTGAAGTTCTTCTGAAAGGATTTCAGAATAGCCAGAAATTTAATGCTGGGAGGTGTTGACATTTCTAAGAAATAGGAGTAGAGAAGATTTGGATGTAAAGTTTGAATGAATAAAGAAATGGGTATTTATAATTTTCAAACGACAGTTCAAATCTAGAAGTGGCCGACCAGCAACTAACGAGCATTTAATGCTATTAAGATGTGACTGATGAGACGTTTCATTCATTTTGTCGTTTCTGACGCGGAATACCGAAAAATATCATTTTTTGTCGTTTATTCTCCAAAAAATGAGGGGACTATCTGTATACGGTCGAAATCAAGCTCGACTACTGCACAACAGATCAGTCCAGGAATGCGAAGGGTTGAAGATCGACTCCGAGTCTCATCGAACTAGAACACGAGGTCAGAATGTCCATCCTCAAGAACATTGAGCCTATGATCCTAGAATCGACCATGACCTCGAATGAACTCGAGGAAACATTGTCGGTATAACCAACAGAAGACCGAAATAATAAAAGGCCGAAATATTCGTAACTGGTCGGATATTTCAGTGGAAATCTCGGCACGTATCAATAAAGAACCGGCAAATTAGCAACTAGGAGATTTTTATCTTTTATAGAATTATACCTAAAGTAGGACTCCCCTACTATATAAAGAGAATCTGATTACTTGTAAATGACATTGTAACACGCATTTCAAATCAATATATTGCTATTTCTAGTTCTTATCTAGTCATTCTGCTCTGGTATTGATAAAAGCACTTCGACTTAAGGGTGGCTAACCTTCCAAGGCTAAGATTGTTCAACTTGTGTGGTTTGCATTTACTTTCTCATTGTTTCTTTCAATTTTAATTTGATTTCCCATTTTGTATCAAGTTAGATGACGTATTAAAACCACTTACAAATTCAATTGTTATCCGATTTTGAGAGTAAATAATATTATATATTAGTATACGACGTATAATGTAAAGTATTTATTTATTTGTTACATAAAATAAAAAAAATTCTTTCTATTTTGAGGGTTAGTTGCAATTTAGTATTTTAAAACTATGTATTACTAATACTCACATTTTTGTTTCACATTTCACTTTAATTAATTTTTTGACATTTTTTCTTGTGGTCCACAATATTTAATTTTTTCAGATATCAAGAAGGATCTTTTTTATTTTCAAAGTTGTCATTGGAATAAAGAGCCTAGGAGTATTGTCATATTTTCAATGATAAAATTAAGATTAATAATGTCATTTTTATAGTTAGTTGATGCTAAAAGATAAATTTCTTAATACATATAAAAATATCCAAAAAAATCAATTAAAGTGGACCGGATGAAGTATTAGTCAGTACCGATTTTCACATGGAGATAATCTCCTCGAAGTCAAATTAAGAGGGTGTTCGGATTAAGGCTGGCAGGTGTGCCCGGCCTGACCCAGGACAGGACCGGGCATGCGGCCCATGTGGGCTTGTGGGCTAAACGGGCCGGCTCGTGGCGGGTCCGGTCTTGGCGGGCCTGTGAGCCCATATGGGGTGGGCCTTAGGGTAGGAACCGTGAGCACGGGCCCGTTTAGCCCGGGACCGGCAGGCAGGCCTGGGTCGGTTCAACCGGGTCAAATGGGTCATACGGGCCCAACGACTATTTTTAAAAAAAAAATTATTTAAAAAATGGCCAACGGTCAGAATTTTAAAATCTAGTTGTTGGCCCTTTAGTTTACCAGTTTGGAATTTTTAAAAATAGCCATTTGGCCCCCAAACTTTGTTTTAACCTCAAACTTTTTATAATTATACTTTTTTCCTATTCTCAACTATAAATACCCCCTCATTCTTTTATTTTTACTCACAAAATCATCAATCTCTCTCTAATTTTCTTCTATAAGTGCTTACTTTATTATTGCAATTTGTGAAAAATTGTGAAGTTGGTGAATTGAAGTATTCAAGTCTTCAACATTATACAATTTTCAAGAAGTTGTTCGTCAATTCGGTAAACTCGTTCCAACTCTAAAGTTTTAATATTATAGTTTTGTTTGTTTAATTTGTTTTCCTTATAATTAATATGGACTTTTCTTTGAAAACAATGTTTGGTGGTAAGGGAAAATGTAAATTTGGTGAATCTAGTAGGCAAGCTACTACTACTCCCCCAGCCCCGGCTCCCCGACCTAGACCTGTTACCCGTCATCCTCCACCTGTTATTCTTGATAGTGATAACCCTTATTTTCAATTTACCGATAGTCAATTTATACATGTTCTTACACCAGGTTCACAATTAAATGATGAATATATGAATGCTCTTTATGGTATTCCAGAAGAAAATGTTGATTTAGATGAAACACAATCCGATTTAGACAATACACCTACTAGTCATGTTGCTAACCAAACTAATAATAATCCAAATGATGCCCCGACTGACCCTCCTGTAGTAACCCCTACTTTTAATAGACAACCTTCTAAACGGTCCAAAACATCTCTTGTTTGGAACTTTTTACTCAACTAAGAGATCAAAATAAGGCTAAGTGTAAAACTTGTGGGGTCTTGATGTCT
>MDKI01022801.1:0-36022 GCA_005239505.1 Nicotiana paniculata
CATTTGGACATGTAGTCTACAACAACAAGTATGTACTTATTGCCGTAGGAGCTGACAAAGGGAACCATAAAATCTATCCCCCATACATCAAACACTTCCACTTCTTGTATTGGATTCATGGGCATCTCATGACGACGGGATATGTTCCCCGTCCTTTGACATTCATTACAGCCCTTACCCATTGGTGAGCATCTTTGAACACAGTAGGCCAGTAAAATTTGGCCTCTAACACCTTAGCTGCTGTCTGAAATCCTCCGAAATGTCTCCATATTGAGATGCATGACAAGCCTGCAAAAAAGCAATTGTTCTATCTCAGGGACGCACCTCCGGATCATGTTATCAATGCAAATTTTAAACAAATGAGGTTCATCACAATAGTAATTTCGTAAATCACGATAAAATCTTTTCTTTTGAACATGAGACAATTCATAAGGTTCAATACCACTAGCCGGTAGTTTGCAATATCTGCATACCTTGGCACATCTTCTACGCTCATGGCGAGTAGCTGCTCGTCTGGAAAGGTTTCCAAAATATCCTCCGATTCAATTGCATTCTCAGCACCTTCAAGACGTGACAAGTGGTCAACGACTTGGTTCTCCGTGCCCTTGCGGTAATCTCCAAGTCATATTCCTGAAGAAGCAACACCCAACGAATTAGGCGCGGCTTAGACTCTTTTTTCTCAACCAAGTATCTGATGACCGCGTGATCAGTGTACACAACCACCCTCGACCCGATCAGGTAAGACCTGAACTTGTCAAAGGCGAACATTACGTCCAACATTTCCTTTTCTGTCACCGTGTAGTTCAGCTGAGCTCCAGTCAAAGTCCTACTTGCGTAGTAAATTGGGTGCATTATTCTATCTTTGCGCTGACCCAACACGGATCCCACAGCATAGTCACTGGCATCGCACATGAGTTCAAACGATTTCTCCCAGTCGGGTGCAATGATGATTAGTGTCATGACTAACCGCTTTTTAAGCTCCTCAAATGCTTCCCTGCAATCATTAGAAAACACAAAGGGGTTATCTTTTTCAAGAAACTTACAGAGGGGGTTGGCGATCTTGGAGAAGTCTTTGATGAATCGCCGGTAGAACCTGGCATGCCCAAGGAAGCTACGTATAGCTCTGACTGATGTGGGAGGTGGAAGTTTTTCGATCACATCGACTTTTGCTCAGTCCACCTCAATTCCCTTACTTGACACCAAGTTCCCCAAGATGATCCCTTCTTGTACCATGAAATGTCACTTCTCCCAGTTAAGCACAAGATTTGTCTCAATGCACCTTTTTAGGACACGGGTTAGGTTTGCTAGGCACTCCTCGAATGAATTTCCCACCACTGAGAAATCATCCACGAATACCTCCTTGATGTCTTCGACCATGTCTGTGAATATGGCTATCATGCACCTTTGGAATGTGGCGGGTGCATTGCATAGGCCAAATGGCATCCTTCTGAAGGAAAATACCCCATAGGGGCATGTGAAGGAGGTCTTTTCCCTGTCTTCCGGGGCAATTGAAATCTGGTTGTACCCCGAGTACCTGTCCAGGAAACAAAAGTGAGACCTCCCTTCGAGCCTGTCGAGCATCTGTTCAATGAAGGGAAGTGGGAAGTGGTATTTACGGGTGGCGAGATTCAGCTTTCTATAATCCATGCATATTATCCAACCCGTGACGGTTCTTGTAGATATCAACTCATTTTTGTCATTCTCGACAACCGTCATGCCACCCTTTTTTGGAACACATTGCACTGGGATAACCCAGCTGTTGTAAGAGACGGGGAAAATGATTCCCGCATCTAACCACTTGATGATTTCTTTCTTCACCACTTCCTTCATGTTTGGGTTCAAGCGCCTTTGATGTTCCTTGGAAGGTCTGTGTCCCTCTTCCAGGAGAATCTTGTGCATGCAATATGTCGGGCTGATCCCTTTGATATCTACCATGGTCCATCCAATGGCAGTCTTGCACTCTAAAGTACATGTAACATCTGATTTGCCTGCACATATAACAAACTGGATGAGATAATAACAGGTAGCGTAGTATTGGGGCCTAGAAATGCGTACCTGAGATGGGCTGGCAATGGTTTCAACTCTAGTTTGGGAGGTTCTTCCATAGAGGGTTTGGTTGGTGGGATCTCTCTTTTCTCCAAGTGCAATGGTTCAAACTCAAGAGCCCTCGGCTATACTCCTTTACCTTCAAGTGCTAACACCCACTCTGCCAATTCCTCCACATTTACCGCATCTAAGTTCATTAAACATGCAGCAAGGGGGCCCTCAATAGTTAAGGACGCATCATCTTCCTCCACTATCACATCTACAGCATCAATTAGAGAGCAGTTGGCGAACTCACTCGGCCGCCTCATGGATTTCATCACGTTGAATGTGATTTCTTCATCATTAAGCCTCATCTTGAGCTCCCCAGTCTCACAACCAATGAGAGCTCTGCCTCTGGCCAAAATGGCCTGCCCAAGATTATGGGAATCTTTTCATCCACTCGACAGTCTAATATCACAAAGTCAGCAGGGAACACAAACTTCCCCACTTGCACCAAAACATCATCCAGAATACCCGACGGTCTCTTCACCGTCCTATCAGCCAACTGCAGAAACATGGAAGTTGGTCTGGCTCTACCAATAACCAGTCTCTTATAAATGGCCAAGGGCATTAGATTAATTTTGGCCCCCAAATCACAGAGTGCTTTGGCAAAAGCAAAATTTCCAATGGTGCAGGGAATTGTAAAACTCCCTGGATCAGAAAACTTCTCTGCTATTGGTCGTGTTACCACAGCACTGCAAGTCTGAGTCAAAGTCGCAGTTGCTAAGTCTTGGAAATCAAACTTCCGGGACATCAAATCCTTCATCATCTTCGCATACCCAGGCATCTCTTTCAGATCATCAATTAGAGGAATGTTTACATGTATCTGCTTCAGCATATCCAAGATCTTTTTGTACTGTTCATCCTTTTGGTATTTGGCCAGCCTTTGAGGGAATAGGGTTGGCGGTCTCTTCTTCCCAGTGATTTGGGATTTTTCTTTTTCAACTCCCACTTCAACTACTGGCTCTGGGGATATTTCCACTTCCTTTTCAGCCTCACTCTGCCCACTAAGTTCTCCTTCAGCAGTTTGTACTGTTACCTTGGTCAGGTTTGTTGAATCATCAAGTTCGATTGCCACTGGTACTAGTGTCTCTGCCTGCCTGCTTTCACGAGCCAATTCCTGTTCCAAGTCTAAGTCCCTGCCATTGCGGAGACTCACTGCCATCATCTGCTTCGAGCCATGGTCCTTAGGATTTACCTGAGTATCTGCAGGTAAAGTCCCAAGAGGACGATTGTTCACTGCCATAGATATCTGGCCCAACTGCACTTCAATATTTTTAATAGTTGCATCATGTACATCTACTCTCTCACTCATTTTGGCCGTTGACCCAATCACATGTTGCATCATCGCTTCAAGCCTGGAAAACCCATCTTCTTGCCTCCCCCCATGTTGTTGAGGAGGAGGGTGGTATGCGCGTTGCTGATTTTGATTGTTATAACCTTGTGGCCTCGGATAAGGTGCTACATTACCTTGAGGTCTCATGGCACCCATGTTTCCATTGTTTTGTTGCTGGTGAGGTGGTCTATACGGTTGAACTTGCTGAACCCAGTTCTGTCCCCCTTGTCTCTGGCCTCTAAAATTTGACACATAATTCATGTTTTCTGGGTAAGGAGGGTGATCACACTCTGAATTCCACTGATTACCAAATGGTTGACTAATGCAAGATGTGCATAAGCCCCCATTGGTTGTATCCACGATATGTACCTGCTGTTTTTGCCCTGATTCCTCCACCTTCTTAGTTAGTATGCTCATCTGTGTTATCAAGGTGGCCACGTTCTCAGCAATAGTATTAGATGGATCGAAGGGCACTGAGTGAACTACAGGAGTAATGGGCGCATTCCTGGTTGTCCACCCCGAATTCTGCGTCATTTTATCAAGGAGGATCTGGCTTTCTCTCCATGTTTTGCTCAAGAATGTTCCACCAGCTAAAGCATCTACATTTGCTTTTATAATATCTGCCAGACCCATACAAAAATGTTTCCCCAACATCTTCTCAGGAATACCATGGTGTGGACAGATAACCAACATTCCCTTAAATTGTTCCCATGTTTCCTGCAATGTTTCAACTGGCTTCTGTCTGAAGCTCAAGATTTCATCAATTTGTTGAGTTGTCTTGTTGGGTGGATGGAATTTGTTCACGGACTGCTTAACTAACTCCTCCCATGTGGTAATGGAATTGATGGGGAGCGAGTTTAGCCAAGTCTGGTTTGCTCCTGTCACTGAGAATGGAAACAACAACAGTTTTATCGCTTCCTGGTGACGTTTGGCTGCCTCTGAGTTTTGAAAATAGATAGAAAATTCTTCAAATTCTATTGGGGGTCCTCGATGTATGACCCTAAAAATAGTCCCTTGTTCTGCAACAAGTGCAGCATATTATTTGTAATCTGAAAGGACTCAGCCTGTATTTGAGGGACTAGTATCGTTGTGGACAAATTCTCTGTCGTGGGTTGTGCCCAGTCATATAAAGGAGCCTCTACCCCTATCTGCACAACTGGGTCTACCACGCCGTCCCCATTGTTGTTCCTGTTGTTTGGATCTTCCATATCGGTTTCAAGATGTTCAATTGATGGTTGTTGTTTGCTTTTCCGATTGGCCAGGTTTAAGGCCTTGAAGACTTTCTCGGGATCTGATAAGGTTTCTAGTACTTCACCAGTTCTCGATAAGTTTCTAGGCATGCACATGTACACCAAGTTAGCAAACGTTAAAATTTCAATGTATAGATGAAATTGAAGAAAATTGACTATACTTAAGAATTTTGTATTTCTTCCAACTCTAATTGATAATACCGTTAATTCCCCGAAAACGGAGCCAAAATTTGATAGCTCAACTATGTCTTACAAAAAGACTAAACGGGCATTGCAAATATAATCTGAGTATTTAGCCCAGAGTTGAATCCCACGGGGAATTAACCAATCAATTATTATTGTTAGACTACTCGATTCTCAATAATCAAGTTCCCAAAGATTATGAATATCACTTTTCAGTATTTTTACTACTACAACTGAATGAAATTAAATAAACTAAAAGATAACTAATATTGAGGTGTAAACAGAAGCAATAAAGGTCTAAGGTTATGGTTCCCCCCGTTGGTGAACTTCTTTCTTGGATACATCCTATAGTTTGATTTGGTTGTCTCTATCAATCATGAACACTCCAGCTACTATAAATCTCTCTCAAGTAATTATGATAATTTACTAGACGCACTCTCTCAAGTTACGGTATCTAGATTGCATTACAGCTCACTTTAGATTGCACCCGAGGTACCGTTATCTCTAATCCAACCTCTAAACCCTCGGTTATGACTCTCGTCTATACTCCGGGATTGATGTTGTTCAAACAACTACCTAAATATGCACTCTCTCTCAAGTAGATACATAATAAATAGGCACAACTAATTGAGGATCCTTTCAATTAACTACAACAAGAACGTAGTTGAACAAATAGAGATTAACAATCAATCAAAATTATATTAATATTACGATAACGTCATTCCCCAACGGGTTCCACCAAAACCTTAGATTAGAACAATTAGCTACTCATAACAATAATGAAAACTACAAAAGAATTCATGAACAATGATAAAAATCGCAAGAGAAGGAGATATGGATTGATGCCCAATCTCCCTCCTTGCCTCTTGCCCTTGCTTTTTCTTATTCTAAACTCTAAACCTGGATAATCTGCTCCTTTGGGCGAATTAAACCTTTTATAGGTTAAGTGGATTGGCACCAAACTTCCAAAAGTACCCTTTCTCGATGTATTTTTCCCGTCTGGACTAGCGCGGGCGCGCTAGTCTCGCGCTACAGCCCGCGCTAATGGGGTTTAGCACTGCCCGGAAGATCACTGGACTAGCGCGGGCGCGCTAGTCTCGCGCTAATGCCCGCGCTAATGGGTTTCCTACTGCCTTGACAAATCTCCAGCCTTCAAATCACCTCGGAGTTATCCCATGGCCTGTTATTCTTTAAATTCACCTAGATCACCGTCATAAGTCCTCAATAGATTATTGTACTCTTGTGAAACACAAAATCGTCATTAAAGCCAATTTATCATTATTTAATTCACTTAAGACCGTGAAGCCTCGTATAAATATATACTAAACTATGTGAATTCAGCCTATTATCAATCAGCAAACTGTAATACTGTAGCATGATTATTTAATATTCAAATTTAACCAGATACCAATTGATCAAATATGATTCACCAACACAAAAACAAGTTAGTATATTCTTGCTAATTAATGGGGCATTCAGAATTTAGATTGTGTGTTGTTAGTTGAAAGAATGGATTATGAAATATAAATTTAAGTCATTATTGCACATATATGAGGTTCGAAACACACATATTAGACCGAACTCATGACCCTATTGTTGTATTTGCTCACAAATGATTCTTGTTCTACTCATGTAACAAGAAATATATATATATATATATATATATATATATATATATATATATATATATATATATATATATATATATATATATATATATATATATATATATATATATATATGTATGTATATAGGGGTCAGGGGTTGGCACGCTACCCGGCCGATCAATTTGCTAAAATTCATAATATGTAGAGGTATTTTTTCCAAAAAAAAATAATAATAATAATGTATATGTATATATGGCATTTTGCCTATCAAAATTCAAAATGCATGCTACTATGTGCCATTTTTGCCTTTTTTCCCCTTCTATTCTTTCTTTCCTTATTTATTTTTTACATTCTCCATCTTTCTTTCCTTCTCTCTGTCTCATACAACTCATGTTTTACATTTATTTAATTATATTATTTTTCTTTTCCACGGTCTCCAAATTGTATTTAACATGGGTTTATTTATTTATTTATTTGTTTGTTTGTTTGTTTATTTTATTTGTTTTTATGGAATCATTAACTAGTGACAATTTGCTTGTGACTTACTTACAATATGTTTGAATCGAATGGAGAGAGCTAGATCGAATAAACCAAAAAAATTCTCGTTCGCTAATAATTAAACATGATTAATTATGAACCAAAAAAATTGTAAGTCGAACCGAATCAAATGGATTGAACCAGTTAAACGTACACCTCAATTCAATCTCGATAGCTAGCGGTATGTTTCCATTAAAAGTAGTAACTTTCGTAACCTTCAAATTTTGTATCAGCTTTTGAATAAATAGGATTTGATCCCAAAACGTTGAGTTCTATCGAACTCGCGAGCCCATTAACAGATTTGCCAATTACTCTTCTCTCTTCTTTCTTGGGAGAAAGTTACACCACTAAGCATTTTTTTTAAAATATTTAAGAAAATAATTTGTTTATTCCAAAATGGCAGATCTTTCTACAATATTAGCATATCGTATAAATTATGCACACAATTAATAAGGCACAAATCATGGAATCAGTTACACTATTTCCTCTTATGTTATATCCTAAATTTTGTCGTCTCACTCTTGTTTTCTACATTTCACTCGAAATATGTTCTAATCACACACACACACACACACAAATATATACATATATATATATATATATATTATAGTTGTATAAATATTATTTATATAGTATACTACTTGAATTGATTCCATTCTAAAATGTATTCTAAATATATTCTAATTGTTATGAAACAATAAAGAACAAGAACAATATTGCAGAGAAAGAGAGAGGAAATTCTTATTGAATTTTAGGATGATTTACAATGAGCTAAGACTCCTCTATTTATAGGGGGAAAATGACTTAGCCACAAAGTAGAACTCTCTAAAAGATAGACATTCACTCTAAATGAAGTTCTATTTATAACACTTCCCCTTGAATGTCTATTCAACAAATAATGTGCCTCGTTAAAACCTTAACTAAAATAAAACCCAATGGGTTTGGTGCCTCGTTAAAAACCTTGCAAAGAAAAACTCAGTGGGACAAAACCTTGTAAGGAAAAAAGAGTGCAACGCGCATTAGCTCCCCTTGATGAGAGCATCAATTCACATCTTTGAGTCTTCGCATCCCGGTCTTGTACACTAGCTTCTTGAAGGTTGACGTTGGTAGAGATTTTGTGAACAAATCAGACATATTATCACTTGAACGAATCTGTTGCACATTGATATCACCATTCTTTTGAAGATCATGTGTGAAAAATAACTTTGGTGAAATGTGTTTTGTCCTATCTCCTTTTATGAATCCTCCCTTCAATTGTGCTATGCATGCTGCATTGTCTTCATACAAAATCGTGGGTAGTTTGTCACACTTCAAACCACATTTGTCTCGAATAAGATGTATTATAGACCTCAACCACACGCATTCTCGACTTGCTTCATGAATAGCAATTATCTCTGCATGATTAGATGAAGTAGCCACGATCGATTGCTCAGTCGATCGCCAAGATATGGCAGTGCCTCCACAGGTAAACACATAACCTGTTTGAGATCGGGCCTTGTGTGGATCAGATAAATACCCAGCATCGGCATAACCAACAAGATCGGGACTACAATTATTGCCATAAAATAAGCCCATATAAGTAGTTCCTTTTAAATACCGTAATACGTGTTTGATTCCATTCCAATGTCTCTTTGTAGGAGCAGAGCTATATCTTGCTAAGACATTGACTGAAAAAGTTATGTCAGGCCTTGTAGTGTTGGCAAGATACATTAGTGCACCAATTCCATTAAGATATGGTACTTCAGGATCAAGTAGCTCTTCATTCTCTTCTCGATATTGGAAGGTATCCTTTTTCACATCAAGTGATCGAACAACATCAGAGCACTTAATGGATGTGATCCATCCATGTAAAATCGTTTCAGTACATTCTCTATGTAGGTAGATTGATGCACAAAAATTTCGTTTGCCAAATGTTCAATTTGCAAACCAAGACATAATTTTGTCTTTCCGAGATCTTTCATCTCGAATTCTTTCTTTAAATAATCAATTGCCTTTTGGATTTCTATAGGAGTTCCAAAAAGTTTTATGTCATCAACATATACGGCAAGTACAACAAATTCCGATGTTGTTTTCTTTATAAAAATACATGGACAAATGGCATCATTTATATAACCTTCCTTTAATAAGTACTCACTAAGACGATTATACCACATACGTCTTGGTTGCTTTAGATCATGCAAAGATCTTTGCAATTTGATTGAAAATATTTCCCTGGACTTTGAATTATGTGCGTTAGGCATTTTAAATCCCTCAGAAATTTTCATGTATATCTCATTATCAAGTGACCCATAAAGGTAGGTGGTAACCACATCCATTAAATGTATGTCAAGTTTTTCATGGACAGCAAAATTAATGAGATAACGGAACGTTATAGCATCCATAACGGGTGAATATGTCTCTTCATAATCGACACCAGGCCTTTGTGAAAATCCTTATGCAACAAGGCGTGCCTTATATCTTTGTACCTCATTTTTCTCATTCCTCTTGCGTACAAAGACCCATTTATATCCAACAGGCTTAACACCATTAGGTGTTTGGACTACAGGCCCAAAAACTTCACGTTTCGCAAGTGAATTCAACTCTGATTGGATTGCTTCTTGCCATTTTGGCCAATCATGTCTTTGTCGACATTCTCCAACAGATTGAGGTTCAAGATCCTCATTATCTTGCATAATGCTAGATGCAACATTATATGCAAAGACATAATCCACCACTATATCGACTCGATTCAAATTTGTCTCAATATCGATTGGATTTATTGATAGTTCCTTATTATCTTGAGTCTCGGGCTCATTGGTTTCCTCATGAATCTCAGAATTTATTAAATCGTGGATTTCTTCATGAGACTCTTTCGTAGTGTCATTTTGATCATTTATTTTCCTCTTTCTAGGATTTCTATCCTTAGAACCCAATGGTCTGCCACGTTTTAGGCGTGCTTGTGACTCATTAGCTATGACACTAGAAGATTATACAATAGGGACATCAATACGGATTGGAACATTCTCTGCGGGATATGTGATTTTGTTATCCTTTTCAAATCCGTAAATGCGTATGGCATTTGATTTGCTATTCTTTGCAAATGAATAATCTTTTGCACCTCTTTTTCACAAATAGAGGTACGTGGATCAAGATGAGATAATGATGAATTTTTCCACAAAATTCCCCGTTTGGTTTCACCAATTTCTCCCCCTAATTTTGGGAAAAGTATCTCATCAAATCGACAATCTGCAAATCGAGCAGTGAATAAATATCCTGTTAATGTTTCAAGATAGCGAATAATGGAGGGCGATTCAAACCCAACATATATTCCTAACCTTCTTTGGAGACCCAATTTGGTGTGATATGGCGATGCTACAGGCACATATACTGCGCATCCAAAATTTCTTAAATGGGATATATTAGGTTCATGACCCAAAACTAATTGCAACGGGGAATATTTATGATAATTTGCCGGTCTGAGACGAACTAGCATTGATGCATGTAAAATGGCGTGACCTCAAACAGAAGTGGGCAGCCTCGTTTTCATGAGTAACGGTCTTGCTATCAATTGCAGACGTTTAATTAAAGACTCAGCAAGGCCATTTTGAGTGTGAACATGAGCTACAGGATGTTCCACTTTTATCCCAATTGATAAGCAATAATCATTAAATGTTTGGGATGAAAACTCAGCAGCATTATCAAGTCTATTAGACTTAATTAGATTATCGGGGAATTGCGCCCGTAATCGAATTATTTGTGCCATTAATTTTGCAAGCGCGAGGTTGCAAGATGACAATAGGCACACATGAGACCATCTAGAGGATACATCTATTAATACCATAAAATATCTGAACGACCCACTAGGGGGGTGAATAGGTCCACAAATGTCCCCTTGTATACATTCCAAAAACGCAAGGGACTCAATCCCAACCTTTGTTTGTGATGGTCTTATAATTAACTTGCCTTGATAACAAGAAGTGCAAGAAAATTCATTATTTAAAAGAATCTTTAAATTCTTTAATGGATGCCCATTTGAGTTTTCTATAATTCGTCTCATTATAATTGATCCAGGATGTCCCAATCGATCATGCCAAAGTATAAAAATATTGGAATCGGTAACTTTATGATTTACAATAGAATGTGTTTCAATTACACTAATTCTTGTCCAATACATGCCACAAGATAAAGATGGGAACTTCTCAATAACCCTCTTTTGGCCGGACACATTCTTGGTAATGATGAGATATTCAAGATTATTCCCATCTTTATCTCAACATGATATCCATTTCGGTGGATATCTTTAAAACTCAACAAGTTCCTTTTGGACTTGGAGGAGAACATTGCATTCTCTATGATAAGTATTGTTCCGTTAGGCAGAGTTATAGTAGCTCTTCCAGAGCCTTCAATTAATTTACTACTACCAGAAATTATAGTAACATATGTCTTACACATACTTAAATGAGAGAAATATTTCTTCTCTTTGAATATTGTATGTGTCGTACATGAATCAACTAAACAAATATTTTTACAATTAAACTTTGATCCAAGTTTGCTTTGTGAGTTATCCATATTTGTTTCCCATGGTTTGACATACAAAAGAGATATACGAATAAATATTAGTATTTACAGAGAAAAAGAAATATAAATAAAGTTAAATCAATAACTCAATAATGACTTATAATGCAATTTCGAGTAAATTTTAATTATGATACAAATAATTCCTGTTAATAGATTGTGGTTGAAGATTACAAAATTTAATAATTTTCAGAAGAAGACGTATATTTTCGTGGGGTGTGTCACACTTCACCGTTGTCACTTTTCCCTTCCAGTTAACAATTCTTAACTTTTAGAATTCTCTTCGAAACTTACAAAAAAAAACTAAAAGTCAGTAAGGCATAATTTTGTTTTTTTTGTTTTTTTTTTTCACAGTAACCAATGAATTTTCTATTCTGGCATTCTCATTCTTTGTACTTCTTTAGCTGATACTACTTCTTGATGATTATTAGTAAGCATAAATAGGCCAAAAGAAAATAAGATGACAAAGTTTCACGAGATATCACTAGAATTACAATCACATATAACTAATTACCCACATGTGTTATGCAATTAGAGAAAGGTGACAACGTGTTATGCACCAAAACATGTAATATTATTGATTCTTTAAAACAAATACTAGAACCATATTTAATCAAAACGAACTAACATTATTCCATAAAATAAATAATACTTATTGGTACTAATGACTACTAATCATGTAAAAAAACTATGATTACATAAAGTTTATTCACTAACTATTATGAATAGGCAAAAATAAAAATTAAACTACTCAATCATCTTTAACCACGGATCCATTTACCGATCAAGTGGCCTATTTTTCTATCAGGGTGCTCAAAGAAGTCTGCCACATCTAAGTGGGTGATGTCAAATTCATTATCATAGACAAAGTTCGCTTCAGGTCCTTTATTCTTTAGAGATGCTTGATAAAGCTATATCAAATGTCTTGGTACACGATAAATTTTTGCCCAATGGCCTTTTCCACCACAACGATAACATCCAGTCTCTGAACCATTTGCCTTTGGCTTCTAATATTTCCCTTTCCACTTTTGGTGGTTATTTTTCTTTGGGGGGTGATTAACACCAGGAAAATTTCTTCCTTGTCCACGGCCACGACCACGACCATTAATAGGGCCACGGCCTTTCTCACGTTTGGCATAATGGGAATACACTTCATTCACTTCAGGCAATGGTGTAGACCCAGTGGGTCGATTTTCGTGATTTCTCATGAGCAAGTCATTATTTCGCTCAGCCACAAGGAGAAGAGAAATCAACTCTGAGTACTTCTTGAAACCTTTCTCTCGGTATTGCTGTTGCAAGACCATATTGGAAGCATGAAACGTTGTAAACGTTTTTTCAAGCATATCATAATCAGTGATAGTATCTCCACAGAGTTTCGATTTAGAAGTAATTTTGAATATCGCAGAATTATATTCAGAAACAGACTTAAAGTCTTGGAGCCTCAGATGAGCCCAATCATATCGTGCTTGTGGAAGAGTGACCAACTTTAAGTTGTCATATCTTTCCTTTAAGCCATCCCACAAAACAAGTGGATCTTTGACTGTGAGATATTCTATTTTCAACCCTTCATCAAGGTGATGGCGCAAGAAAATCAAGGTCTTAGCACAATCTTGGGTAGATGCTTTATTTTTATCTTTAATGGCGTCTCCAAGACCCATTGCATCTAAATGGATTTCAGCATCCAACACCTATGTCATATAGTTCTTGCCCAAAATCTCAAGGGCAACAAACTTTCTTTTCATAATGTCAGTCATAATTAAAAGAAAAGGAGAGGAGAAAAGTTATACCTTAATCTTCTCAAAGAGCTTCTTGAAACGGTACAGTCTCGTGCTGATAACGTGTTATGAAACAATAAAGAATAAGAACAATATTGCAGAGAAAGAGAGAGAGGAAATTCTTATTGAATTTTGGGATGATTTACAATGAGCTAAGACCCCTCTATTTATAAGGGGAAAATGACTTAGCCACAAAATAAAACTCTCTAAAAGATAGACATTCACTCTAAATAGAGTTCTATTTATAACACTAATCATATTTAAAGATGATTTAGCGCATAAGAAAAAGTTCATATATATTAACAGGTAAATTCATTCATCTTTTCCCATTTTCATCTTTTTGTATTAATATTTGCAATAGCAACTGGATGGAAAAACGTAAGCCACAAGTATAAAAAGATACTTTGTATATTCAGTCTTCCTTTTTTATTTTTTCAGGGTTTGTGATATATAATATACATATATCATTTATATATGATGTATTACAGTAGTAATATACAAGTACATATTGTATATATATAACAGTTATACAACAATAATATATTATGTATAATGTAATATTTATACAATAAATATACGGCAGACCAAATCATAAAATTGTTATATGCCCAAAATACATCATATATCACTATGCATATCCAAAATAATTATCTATATGTATATATTAGTTATATATGATGTATATAATAGTAATATACAAGATACTATATAAATAATACTTATACAACTATAATATACTACAAATATTATATGGAGTAACTTATCACATTAATTACTTTTTGGCATTTTTAAGCAACGGAACATGGAGGGATTGAGAGGTCCATTAATTAATTGATTATGTTTCTGTTAGGAATGTAGATAATTAGCTGCCACTTTTGTTAATTTTTCTTAAAAATTGACTAATTATGTTTTTACCTCTATTCTTGGTCTAGTGGAAACAAAACTTTAACTTAAGCCCAATCAAATTTTCAAGAATCCCACCATAGTTATTTGTTTAGCTTACACAATGAATATACTAAAATCAACTAATCTCCTGTTAAAACTGACACTACAGAATATCAGAGAATCCTTAATTACATCCGAAAACTTAGATTATCCCTATGTCTACTTTGATTTTCTCTCAAACTTTTTGTCATAAATATCTTAATACCCCATTAAACTTTTTTTTCAAAAAAAAAAAAAAAAATCATCCATTTTTCTCTTTCTCTAAATGGCTCCAAATTATTCAAACTTTTTGTTATAAATATCTTACCCCATTAACCTTTCAAAAAAAAATTAGCAAAACGCGCCTCAGTCCCGAATAAGTTGGGGTCGGCAGATAATTCTTTAAATGGATCCAAATTATTCATACCTTCCAGAAGGTCTAAAACCAGATGAATCAACACCACAATGGTTAAGTAAAGGAGATAATGCATGGGAATGAACAGCAGCAGCAATGGTGGGGTTACAAAGTGTACCAGGGCTAGTAATTTTATATGGATCAATGGTTAAAAAGAAATGGGCTGTAAATTCAGCTTTTATGGCCATTTATGCATTTGCAGCAGTTTTAATTTGTTGGGTTTTATGGGGCCATAGAATGGCATTTGGTACACATTTAATATCTATAGTAGGCAAACCTGAACAAGCTATGACTCAAGATTTTTTGTTAACAAAACACAATAAATATTATATTCCAACAGCAGACTATGTATTTTATCAATTTGCATTTGCTGCTATTACTGTGATTTTATTGGCTGGTTCTTTACTTGGTAGGATGAATTTTTATGCATGGATGTTGTTTGTTCCACTTTAGGTTACATTTTCTTATACAGTTGGTGCTTATAGTATTTGGGGTTCTGGATTTCTTGAACCTATTATTGACTTCTCTGGTGGTTATGTGATTCATCTTTCATCTGGAGTTGCTGGATTTACTGCTGCTTATTGGGTAAATAAATTCTACTACACATTCTCTTTTACCTTTTCTATTTGAAAAAATACAAGTCTTACCGTTGAAAGAGAACCTTGAAGCAACGGTAAAGTTGTCTCTGTATGGCCTGGCTCGAGCCGCGGAATCACCACTGATGTTTATAGCAGGGTAAGTCGCCTATATCACATCCATTGGGGTGCGGCTCTTCCGTATGAAGCGGAGCCTTGGAGCAACGGTGAAGTTATCTCCATGTGACCTATAGGTCGCTGGTTCGAGCCGTAGAATCAGACACCGATGCTTATATTAGGGTAGACTGCCTACATCACACCCCTTGGGGGTGCAGCTCTTCTCGGCCCCTGTGTGAAAATGGGATGGTTCGTGCACCGGGATGTCTTTTTTTTAAAAAGAAGAAAAAAGTTCTACAATTTTACTCAAGTAAATAACAATTCTACATAATGTTAAAAAGCAGTCTATATGACAATATTTGACTCGATACTAAATTTAAGAAAGAAATGAATATCTGCATATATGTATGTATGTGTGTGCTCGCGTACAACAATAATAAGATACCCAGTATTATCCTACACCGTGGGGTCGAGGAGGGTAGTGCGTATGCAGACCTTAGCCCTAACTTGTGAGGATAAAGGGGTTGTTTCCAATAGACCCTCGGCTCATGATAGTATTAGTACCACATTAATGAAAATATAGACAAGAAGGGACAGTATCAAAAAGCCATATAAAAGCAGAATAAAACAACAAGATAGTACAGCGATCAACAATGAAAGAAAACGGTCAGTCATAAAAACCTATTACCAACACAAAGCGAGACTGCTTGCCAATATTACATGAAACATGTTCAAGGATTTGAGTTTACTGGAAATATGGGTTCAAAACTCAATCTTTTAGATTACTTTTTACGATTTTTCACATATATATACCTATGATCTAAGTAAAAAATGTGGGTTCAATTAATCCGATTTCCATCAATTAATATAGTGGCTTTGTGTCTGTATAACTTAACAAAAGTACCTTTAGAATGTTGTGATATTCTGCATGTCATGTCATGTCTATACGAGCATTTCATTAAGTTGTAAAATGGAAAGGCTATATCTATGAATTTTCTAAATATAGAAACACATCTATCTTATTAAGAACGGATCAAAAGGGAAATAGCTTGCCGTATAAAATAAAACAAATAGAGTAATAAATAAGATGCCATCCGAAAGGATTTCTCAAATTATAGGAAATTATTTCAATTAAAAAGTTTTAGTTTGCATAAAGGGCAGTCCGATGTACAAAGCATTACACGTTCACGCAGGGTCCGGGGAAGGACTGCCCTCCTAAGGGGTGGTAATGTAAGCAACCTACCCTGATACAAGCATCAGTGGCTGATTCCACGACTCGAACCAAGGCATTGGTATAGGTTGGACCAAGGCATTCAAATGATAGACAACATTTCCCACCAAACAACATAATTCACATGCTTGGAGGTGCAGGTTTTCTTTGGATGGGTTGGACTGGTTTTAATGGTGGATCTCCATTAGCCTCTGATCTAATCACATCATTAGCTATTCTCAACACTCATCTTTCTACTGCCACAAGCTTGTTAGTATGGCTTTCAATGGACATGATATTTTACAGCAAAAGTTCTGTCATTGGAGCTGTCCAAGGAATGATCACTGGACTTGTTTGCATTACCCCTGGTGCAGGTTAGTAGTTACTAATGCAAGTGCTTTAGCTTACGGCTCGTTTGGTACAAGAGATAAGGGATAATTAATCCCGAAATTAAATTTAAGATGAATTCATCTCACGTTTGGCTGGGATACAATAGTGGTATAACTAATCACATGTCTTATCCCGGGATTGTAGTGTTGTTTTTATCCCTATCGGAGGAGGGTGAAATAACAATCTCAGGGATAACTAATCTCGGGATAATTAATGGTCGGATAACTTATTTTCCAACCAAACAACCCCTAAGTATACCAAATGTCCAAGTAATAGGGAATAATGAGGAAGACTTCTAGGGGTTAAGTTCATATATGGTGACTGAACTTTAACCAATATAACAGTAGAATCAAAAATCATTTTTTGTCACATCAAAGTAACTATAGATTAGCAAAAACTTGAATACCAGTACTTTGACAGCAAATGCCTAGAGTGAGCGAGTATAAAGAGCTCAGATTTTCTCAAATAAGAGCATGTAAGCACCACAACAGCTAATACTACTAATAAGCCTCAATCCAAAGTAAGTCGAAGTCGGCTATATGAATCCTCATTATTTCTGTCACTCCAGTTAAGCTCGTCTCAGCCTAATATCATAAAAAGGAAAATATGAGCCTGTTAGCACACAAGTAATAGAATGAGCAAAATGTCCTAAAACAATGCACATTGGCAGGTAGTCACGGAGCCACCTTAGTCTAAGGGGGTCAAGTGACACCACTTCGCGGAAAATTATAGTGTAACTAGATCAAAAAAGAATTTATGCGTATATACTATATGTTGAATCCTCTTAGCTTTTCGTTGTGTTTACTTTATTATATTTTGACACCTCCTAGTGAAATTCTTGGATTTGCTGGTTTCGCCACGGTTGACAGGTATAGTGGAGTCATGGGCAGCAATACTCATGGGAATCTCATCAGGTTCAATACACTGGTTCACCATGATGGTTCTGCACAGGAAATCAGCATTTTTCCAGAAAGTCGACGACACATTAGGAGTCTTCCACACACATGCAGTTGCAGGCCTCCTAGGAGGAATCCTCTCTGGAGTCTTTGCTAAACCTAAGCTTCTGAGAATGTTTTATGGCTCAGACAAATATGGTCCAGGCTTTCTGTACAGCATAATTGATGGAGACATTAAGCGTGGAGTTCGCCAAATGATTTATCAGATTCTTGGTGCTGCATTTATCACAATATGGAATGTTGTAGCTACGAGTTTGATATGTATTTTTATAAGTCGAATAGTTGAGTTAAGACTCCATGAGAATGATCTTGTGATTGGGGATGATGCTGTTCATGGAGAAGAAGCTTATGCTTTGTGGGGTGATGGAGAGAGAGATCCACCTCGCTTTAATAGGACTCCTAAAATTCCTTCTTTTTGCCGACGCCAATATGGAACCAGAGGCGAATTTACAATCTAGAGTATTAAAAACTTGTCATGCTAGAGGAGTATTCATGGTATTGGATTATGTGTTAGCCCCATCTAATGGGACAACCAAATTTAACGAGGATTTGGTTCATCCAAAGACGAAAACGTCACGGGCATTCCATCTTTCTATGTTCTCTACACTTTGTATGTAACGATTGAGAGTGAAGATATTCTACATATTATAAATATTTCATCCCACTCATGTCAGCATTCTCACTTCTAACATCTCCCATGCTAAAGAAGAAGAAAGCAAAAATATATGCTTTAGGTGAACATACATAGCAGGAATATCCACTAAAATCCTTGTTCTCTCATTCCTAACCACTCTTCCAAACCAAGCAAATTAACTTGCACGTGTGTATTGTCTAATCTAAATAATCAAGTTTTTCCCCTTTTGCAAGCGCATAAACGGAAGTGGGCCCTTGGCTATTGAGAGGACTCCTATTGTCTTCTTTTATTTACGGGAATTTTTTGTTCTGCAGCCCCGATACCAAGACCTTGGGTAATCTCTTGAGCAACCAACTTTTTGTAGACCTTTCTCCTATACCATCACCCCTCATTAATAACCACATTAAGGCCCCAAACATAATTTTAAATTTCAAATATCATTTTTCAACTTTACTCCAAATACTACGTTTTCAAAAATTACAATGTTTATGTCCAAACGCCTACTAAAATATTTCTCCTCTGTTCACTTAAACCAATGGATTTCAAGAAATTCCTGGTCTGAATCTCTACGTTCAAAGATATATTGATGTTTAAGGTGATTCAGGCCAGCAATCAGAATAAATCAAGAGTTCACGAAGTGGGTGCACTAGGTGAAAACTGGCGCTGTGTGTGCTAGTCAAGATTGACGAAGATAACAATAGAGACTTGCCTTGTCTGCAGCAATTTCATCGTGAATGTGTTGATAGGTGGTAAAAGACTTTAGGAGCAATCCATCCTTTGACTATTCATGAAAAATCAAAGATAACAAACTGATGAAAATATCAATTTCCAACCGTTCAAGATTCAACTAGAAGAAATTTTTAAAACTCTTCCGCCGTAGGAGGTTACTATTACACCCGAAGAGACAAAAAAAAATACAGCATTTTTCCTTGGTCAACGCAACAGATATGCATGCAGGCATTGAGTATTAACTTCATACAACAGCGTAAGTAAATCACAATATCATGAGTAAGAGGGAAGGCTCTGGCACACATAACCAAGAAAATGACATTGCAAAACACAAATAATACTTTGACATAAACAACAATATAATTTAAACAGTCAACTAGATGCGAGCATATCAGGCGCTACAGCACACATACATTCGTTGATTGGTAGAATAAGACCTAAATCTAGTCCAACCAAACTCATAAAGATCCTTACAAACAGTTTTCCCTTGTAATTGGGGTACCAGATGCCTTGTCGACGTCCTCCTATCTAGCACCACGAGCATAGTTCCTTTCATAAGGGGAATATGACCTGGATCGTTCCCTTCTTGACCTTCCCCCATAAGGTGAGCGCCTAGGAGAATAATCTCGTCCACCTCGATAAGGTGAACGCCTTGGAGATCTTCGGTACCCGTAGTCATCACGGCCGCGATACCTACCACGGTCACCTCGGTCACCACGAAAACCTTTGACCATAGAAAAACAATCCTTCAGGACATCTAATATTTAGCCCAAAATGACAGAAACTAGTAGAAAATGAAAAAAGACTCACCATCACCCCTTGCGTTCTTCAGCCCTAGATAGTGACCAGGCGTTGGAGTCCTCGGGCGTTTCCTCCGAGACTGAAAAATAGACATATGGTTTCATAATCGGAAGTCTAAACACATTCACATTTACATCAAGGAAAAAGAAGGAATATTTAGACCAGATAATATACTCCTTGTTTGAAGTAAGCATGAAGATAACATTTCTCTAAAGTCCGGCAAAGAAAACAGTTGCTTACCTTCCTTTACATGCTAGGTAAGGAAGTTGGCAAAACAGATAACTATGTTCTTTATAAATAAGTAAAACATCATGCTAGTCGTACAGTAAAGCAGCTTAGATATTTTGGCATGTTCCATCCAAGCAAAAAATTGTGGGAGATAGAGACCAATGCTGGATTAGATTGTTGATAATGACCGAAGATTAGTTGAGAGTAATTGCTGAGGTTGTATAGATGTTGGACAATATAGTTGCTATGTCTAGTTGATCAGATGCATGTGAAAGCTGTTTTAGCGAGCCATTGGTCAAGCTGAGTGAATATAATGTTGCAGGGGAAGAACAGATCATCTTTGATCGCTGCTGACAAAGCTGATGCAATGTCTTCTGAATATAACCAGAAAACCTCCAAGTTAAGAAGACAGAAAAGCAATCTAAATGGACATGGTTCACTAGCTCAATACAAAGCAGCTCACCTTCTCCACTGTTATGTAGCGGCCTTCAAGAACAGACTGATTTAGGTGCTTAATGCAACGCTCAGCACCCTCAAGACTATCCATCGTTATAAAAGCAAAACCACGAGAGATGCGGGAACGCGGCTCCACAACCAGGAAAACTGATTTCACCTGGTGGATACAAAGTAAAAGAAAACACTAAGAGCATGTTCATATATTTGAGAGATGAACAAAGGGAAGTGAATCCAGCCAAAATGCAACTATACCATAATTAAAGACAAAGGGAAGTACATATTAAAGACATTACTCGTATCATCAACTTAAGAAAAACTAAATAAACAAATAAGCGGTTCTTTCCAAGAATATCAAAGAACTTTCTTTGGAAACATCAAAATTACACAAATAGGATTATAAAGTGAATGCAACTTCTGACTGTTGAGCTTGTGAGATCAGTTCTTAGTATGACCAAGTTCATATTCATGTTCTCTTTGGTTGATAATGTAATTCAGAAAAGAATAATTTTCTACAATTCTTGAACTATTCCTGAGCTAAGAAATCAGATACAGAAGAGAGAGTGATATTGGGAGCTCCTGACTCTTACAGCAACTCCAACATCATATTATTTCCAATTAATTGCATACCGTTTGTGTTGAGGTAATTGTTCATTTACTCTCATAGTCAACTTCAACATGCATGTATTCTCCATGATAACGACAATGAATAAGCTGACAGACTTTATCAGATCTTACAACATATATCAATCGAGAAAAAGCAAAAAGAGTAAAAGACTAGAGAAAACACGGAGATTCGATACTGAGATGTGCCTAACTGAAATTGGATTATTGTCGATTTACGAAAAGTAAAGTCTTATATTGAGATTTGTCTGATCTACATCCTATCTAGCTAATTTCTTTTTGTTTTCGTGCTTATTCATGCCTTTTCAGTGAATTGAAATTATTCTCGGAAGAAAAAAACCAAAAGAAAATATATCGCAAAAAAGTTTTATTTTGCAGTTAGTGAAAACCCTTCAAAGCTATGAAATAGGAATAGGAAAGTGCAGGGGAAACTTTTTTTTTAACATCCATTAGGATAGAAATTTGTAGAGCAAAAAAGATGAATAAGAAACTAACTTGCATACAAGTATATACCAACCTTTGCCTCCTTTGAGAAATGCTCCTCAAGGTCCCTTTGTGTCACCCTTGTAGATAAACCAGTCACATAAAGTGTGACACCAGGATTAGATGGTTCATCCCTGAATAAGTTATGGAGGAACAAATTTTAGCAACTTACAACAAGATATTAACAAAAAGAAAACATAACATATAGGATATTAAGCAGCACTACAAGAAGAAAGACTTGGGCAGAGAAAAGCTCAAGTTCTAACGAACCTCCCATGACTTCTCGACCTTGATCTGGACCTGGATCTTCCTCTTGGCCTTGACCATGATCTAGACCTTGACCGAGATCTAGATCTTGCCTTTTCCTCCCAAGGAGAAGGAGAGCGCGAATACCTAAAAAGTGCAGAAATTACAACACTAAATCAGTTCAATAACAATCATATAAACAAATAGAGAACTCACTTAAATTAGAAAAATACAGAAGATGCAACTTTGTAATGGAGTAAATGCTTTTCAGAAATGTTATACTACCATGATTAAGTTTAAAAACAATCATTCCTCTATCGTGAGCAAGTTAGGGTGAGCTATACAGTTAAGCTTAAGATTTATGACTAAATACCTAAAAGATAGAGCTTGAATTGTATCTAAGTGAACACCTTCCGTCAATCAATGAAACCAGCTATTTTCAGTCAAATCGTAGAACAGTTCCTTGCGGTTTAACCCAAACTCTTCTTTTACTTTGAGAGGCAATATCAAAGTAAGATTCATCCTTCCAGTACCATTAACCAAACAGGATATACCTCCAGCCAAGAAACATGAACATGTAAGATAGCTCCAAAACAACTACCAGCCAACAACAATATCCAATTAACAAAAATCTAACTAATTCAAAACTTTTTGCTTCAATATTCCTTATGGTCTACATCTACCTCTTCCTTGAATCTCTCTAACACATTCCTCCGCATCATCACAACCGTTGCAAGCCTACGTAAGAGATAAGGATTGCAGTGCTGAGAGCAACGTAAAAATAGTATAACTACTCCTCTAAAAGCTAAAGGACCTTAAGAACGCAAAATGAATGCAAAGGAATCACATAGTTGACCCCAAAAAATTTCATGTCGATAATTCCTTTTTTTTCACTAAATTTTTTTCAAGTGTGCCTTCATCCACTTTGACCCACGTTAACTGCAGTTCGCGCTAAAAGGCCCATGTACACTTTTAACCCCGATAACACCGGATCCCGATCCACTGGGAAGATATATTAGTCATCTACATAATTAAAATTCCACAGACTCAATCCTGATCCCTCATACATGACCTCCTTTTTGACAGGTAAATTAAGAATCAAATTCCAAGAGAACCAAAACTATGGTTTTCTAGTCCTATAGTTGAAGAATCAAGTACCATAGGTGGAATAGATTGAACTGTTCTACCATTTAGTACTATGGGAACAATTAGGAAAGAACTGGTTTGAAGGGAGAAAGAATGTCAATTTCCTTCTGTCTTGTCATATTACTTCTAGTAGATCTCAATGATAAATGGTAGGGACAAAGGAAGACGGGTTACCGATCACAGAAAGAGCAAATAGAGAAGGGCTCAAATCTGTGGAAGCAAGGCTAATAACAAACCACACACTCCCCTCTGTGTGCCAAATGAAAGCCATATATCTGCCTAGACAAGCATCCACCTAGCTCAGGAGTAATAAGATACTTCATTGAGAATTAACCATAGCCAATTCTCCATCAACCAAGTCATCCAATTCAAAGCATCTAAATTCAAAGTGGAAAATATATTTTTTATAACCTAGAAATCCCCGAGAGACCACGGTACACGGTTCGAAACTCGAGAAATCGCCATTCAAGTAACAGGTTTTGTGTGCGATCTTACCACCTGACCAAAACCCTAGGGGCAAAGTAGAAAATACCTTTACATACAGAAAAATAACTTTAATATAGCTAAGAAGCATCAAATACAGTAAACAAAAATAAAATTACAAAAAAACATGACCCAGAAAACAATTAATAGAACCATTTTTCACTTTTCACGTGAAGAAGTAACCCTAAAAGCAAATTCAGCAGCGAGAAACAGATCAGAATTCCTATCTACAAATCAGAATTTCAGGCACAGAAAACATCAGGAAGACTAAGGTAAAACGGAGTAAGAGAGAGACGGTAGAGTACCTTTTTCCAGGAGAATCAGCCTACAAAGAACATAAACATCTTCAGTTGTTGTAATTCAGAATTATAAATTCATGTAATACACACAGATAAATGAGAGAAGAGAGAGTA
Source organism: Nicotiana paniculata (assembly GCA_005239505.1). Lineage (NCBI taxonomy): Eukaryota > Viridiplantae > Streptophyta > Magnoliopsida > Solanales > Solanaceae > Nicotiana > Nicotiana paniculata. The sequence goes on from MDKI01022801.1 coordinate 24,155, forward strand.
AGAGCTCCTACCATTTCCGCAGAGACGAGCAAACCCTAAATTGCCAAAACGGAGGAGCGTATTTTGGTGTCAGACCGTTTTTGAAGAAAGTCATGCGTTTTACGTTTGGTCCCATTTCTCTTTCATTTACAGAGAAAATTACAACAACAGTCCCTTCTGTTTTGAAATAGGTCTATAATGGTCTTTCAAATATATACTTGAACAGATTGGTCTTTTAAGTTTATCAAAAGTAAATATTTTTGCTCTCCGTCAAAGGTCAAATTGTTTGAATGATTGTTACGTATCGTTTTATAATGTATCATATCATATTTTATTATATTATATTGTATCATTTGATGAATATAATATTTGGATAGATTGTCTCGTTTGCCTCCGTTTCATGATATCGCGCACCATCAATATGAAGAATAAACCTACAATATTATAAAGAAAAATTATGATACGAGATAAAATTACTATATAAAAGGTAGGATAAATGATAAACTAAAATTATTCAATAATATGAAGGGTGAGATTAAGAGAAAAATGATAAGGTAACGACGCGATCACGCCAAACCGGTCGTTACATAAAGTGGCACATCTCATCGTTACGTTACGACATATTTAACGATACGATATAATGAAATTTAACTGAAAATCAAAACAAATATTGTATTTAAAGTAACAATACGATATAATATTATAGGTAACAACCATCCCAACAAGTTGTTAATAAAATTCTGATTGTTAGACTTAAGAAAAATTATGAAAGAAAAAAATTTAACCAGAAATACCAAGAATATCCCGTCAAATCACACAGTGTGATACCAAAAGCTAAAACAAACACTAATAATATACCAAAAAATAGTAAAAACTGCATCTCAATAATTACACCTGAAATATACCAAGTATAGTATAAATTTTACTTCCAAATGTAAGTTCCCCTTGAATTTTATTTTTTTTCCACGGTTACTATAAAAATCTAACAATCATTGTTTCTTAAATACTTAACAGATACCAAAATGCTCATTTTTAGCAAACTGAAATAATCAAAACTGATAAATAGTGTTTAACTTTAACCTACCCTCAATCAAAAAGGGACTACCTTTGTTATTTTCTCTGCTTTTACACATATTTCATGCTCAATTATTAGTATATAATTGCTAAATAATCATGTTTCGGCCTATATTTACAAGAAATTTAGGTAAAGGCACTTAAATTACGTCTATAGTTTTTGGCTTCCTTGACTTCTCAAGGTTGAAATGAGGGAGATTATAAAGTATTACTGAGTAATTTGTATATCCGTCCTAAATTACAAAAATTTGGATTAATACGCATGATTTTTTCTAAAATTAAATCATTGACGACATCAAGTTTCAGTTATTAGGATAACATAAATTAGCATATCAAAAAATGAGAAGAATGGTGTTTCCCTGTTTTGTAGGTAATGCTCGTTTGAAGCACGTCAAAGAGCTGAATATTTTCAAAATTATTCAAGTCCAAATTATGTTATATAAATATGAGGGGGGGAAACAGATTATATTGTTCTTGATTAGAACTACTGAAGGACATAGTAAATAATATTGTGAAAATTTTTAATTTTTTTATATCGTTGAAGTGCAAGTCAATTTACTAGGCTTTCGGTTATTTTATATATACTATTATCCATCAGTACAAGTATGTAATTATTATCACTGCCGGAAATGGAACCCTTGTATGTTATAATTTTCACTTATTTCAAGTGATTTCTCAGCACACTTTTGAATGATTTACAGAAACTTTAATTTATAAAGTTCCTTGCTGGGGCAATTAAGTAGAAATATTATTGTTATTTTTTAGGGAAGACTCGAACCCTTGAGGAATAAAATAGGAAGGAAAAAAATAAGCATAAAGATACAATAATATTTTAGACCAAAATCTACTTATTGTTTCCATTTCTTCCTGATTAATTCACAATTGAAGTACAACTAGTAGTCGTACCCACGTGATGCTCGGGCAATACTAAAAATTATAATTAAATTAAATTATGATCGGACTTGTTTGAACAATTAAATCATATTGCTTTAATAAATTTCAATTGTCATCTTATTTGTCAATCTAATAGAAGATATATATTTTATTACTCTTAAATTTTTTTTAAAAAATTTATCCTATTGTTCTCAATAATAATATCTGAAATTTAATGAATAAAATCTCTATTAAATTAATGAAACTTATATAGGCATCTAAGATTAAATAAAAAACTAATTATTAATTATTTATGTCATGTGGCTTTTTTCTAGGCTACCACTTGGCATAAGGCTTTTTCGTATCCTTTTAATTTTATATATATAGAGTATTGTTGTACTGTTAATAGAAACTTTTATTAGCATATTACATTATTTATATTTTTATATGCTACTTTATTATTATAATATAATAGAATATACATATTTTTAAATTTTTTATATTATTCTATTATTCTCAATAATATTTTCTAAATAAATAAACTTTTATTTTTAAAAAGAAAATAAAATTATTTAAAAAAAAGAAATAAATTTAAAGTGCTAGTACTTTATTTTAAGTAATCTTAGTTTTTATTTTCAAATAATTTAAAACTCCAACTTGAAACTACTCTCCAATTTGTATGGATATATTTTTTTAATTTATGTTTTAGTATTATAACATGTTTTATTTTATTGTTTTATAAATATTTAAATTCAAAAGTAATAACTAATTATTAACTACTTATGTCATGTGTCTTTTTTTAGGCTGTCACTTAGCTTAAGAAGAGAGCTTTTTCCTCTCCTTTTAATAATATATAGAAGATTTAATAAGCATCGTTCATTAAGCCACGTAGGAAAAGTATCTTTGATATAAATATTTAGATAATTAATACATCATTTACATCATTTTTATTAGAAAAAATAAACCATTGTATTATTGATATTAATTTCTTTAAATTTAATACAAAATACCATAAAAACTCCACATACTATAGAATAATATATTTTGTTCTCATAATTAGAAAATACAAAGGTATACAGCTAAGAGTGCAGTCTAATGAATAATAATGTTAGTGGAGAATATCTTAGGTGTAAATCCCAACAGAAATAAAAAAATATTAGGTAATTTCTCTGCATCTACCAAAGTCTTGATTGTCAAAATTAAACCGTACTTAATGGTGAGGTAACAATATTAGACAAAATAAGTGTGCAAACTGACCCAACATCACCTTACAAAAAAGGTACAAAAGTGCGAGACAATTGAAATTGTTTTAAAAGTAGCCTATTTGGGTAGAAATAACATCAGGCAGCCACTTTAAAGTGCTGTTATTTATGAATTAATCAATGCATTCCGAATTTCAGTTTTTTCATTCAATTTTTAAGGACAAAAATATCCGGATTTATTTTGAAGTTAAGATTTTTAGTTTAAAATTTCATGATAAAATAAATATTGGCTAATCTCTAAATAGCATCATTGAGAAACTATTTGTGCACTTGCCCCATATTTGGTTAAGCTTTTGAAAAGACTAAAGTTATCTTTTAAGAACAATTAAAACAGCGGAAAAGGGCTTAAAGTACCCCTATCGTATGCTAAATGATTTATAAAAACCCGTCGTTCATCTATCCGTATGAAAATATATAGGACGATAATTTTATTATCAAAATTACCCCAGCGACAAATGACACTTCATGTGGGCCTCTCATTAAATGACGTGGATGTAACGACTCGACCGGTCGTTTTAAGCTCTAACGCGTCATTCGGCAGTTTGAGGCCTTGAGTAACTTCATTTCAGGTATTATGACTTGTACATGTGATCGAAATTGAATTTCAGGAAGTTCGGAGTTGATTTGGAAAGAAAATTCTAATTTCGGAAGCTTTGAGTTGGAGGAATTGACTAAGGTTTGACTTTTGAGTAAACGACCTCAGAATAGGGATTTGAAGGTTCCAACAGGTTCGTATGATGATTTTGTACTTAGGCGTATGTCCGGATCGAGTTTTGGATGAACCGGGAGCGTTTCGACTCCTATTGTGGAAAGTTGGCATTTTGGAAGGATTTCATTAATTTGGGTTGAAGTGTATTTTAATGTTATTGATGTCCGTTTGGAATTCTGAGCCTAGAAATAGCTCCATATGATGATTCTGGTCTTAGGAGTGCGCCCGGATGTGAATTTGGAAGTCTGTAGGTCATTTTGGGATCATTTGGCGAAAGTTATAAGTTAGAGGTTTTTAGAAGTTTGACCGGGAGTGGGCTTTTTGATATCAGGATTGGATTCCGATTGCGAAAGTTGGAGTAGGTCCGTAATGTCAAATGTGACTTGTGTGCAAAATTTGAGGTCAATCGGACGTGATTTGACAAGTTTAGGCATCAAATGTAGAAGTTAGAAGTTCAATAGTTCATAAGGCTTGAATCAATGTGCAATTCGTAGTTTTGATATTATTTGGTATGATTTGAGGTCTTGATCAGGTCCGTGTTATGTTATGGAGCGGGTCGGTGTGATTGGACGGGGTCACGGGGGTCTCAGGTGTGTTTCGGATATGTTTGGGTTGTATCGTGCTCTTATTTGATGTATCAACGTCGTTTCTTGGGATATAAAGGGTACCATATTGATAAAACGACCTTTGATTTGTGATTGGATTGAACCATTAGATCAATATCGTAATTTTGGAGTCATAGCAACAAGAATCACTGAATTTCGATATCGTATGAGAGAGTTATGCCCATTTCCGTATCGGGAAAGATTGTTGGTTTCTGGTGCGGACTTTGTTCTTCGCGAACGCGAGGGAGGTCTAGAGAATACGAAGAAGGAAGTTTGGGTTGACCGGTCAAAGTGAAGAATTGTTATTCGTGAACGTGAAGGTTTTTTCTTGAACGCAAAGAAGAAAAATCGCTTGACGGTGTTTTAAACCGAGAATTCTAGTATTTTGGGCATATCTTGAATTCTAGAGCTCCATTTGAGGTGATTTTCGCGGAGTTGTTCTCGTATCAACAAGGGGGTAAACATGTGACCTTTATTTTGATGTTTCTCCATGATTATTTCCGTTGGTTATTATTTTTATTCGTGTTTGGATTGTAGAAATTGGGATTTTGAGCCCCAAAATTGAGAAATGGTAAATCCTTGATTTGAGGGTCGATTCATGGACTAAATTGGATGATTTTCTGGATATAGACCATATGAGTTATGGGTAATATTTATTTTCAATAATTTACGGAATCCGGCCACGTGGACTCGAAGGTTGTCTTTATTGACTTTTCGAGCGGAGTTGGGAATTGTTATAAGTTGATTTATTATGAGTATTAGAGTATATTTTTATTGTTTTCACATTGCTTGACTAGTTTTGGAGCTACGGGCACCGATTTGAGGTGTTAGAGCGGTGTTGGAGCCGGTTATGGAACTTCGGAGCGAGGTAAGTCTCCTGTTTAACTCTATGAACCCCCTAGGTGTTGTAATTTACTTGTTGAGGGGGCTACATACTCACGAGGTGGCGAGAGTCCGTACGTATCTACATTCATGTTATTGTCCGGGTAGACTCAGGTTCACGCCATGCTATAACTGTACTATTTGGGTTATCTCTTGCTTATTAAATTCTTTTACTTCGCATTACTACTTGAGACTAGACGGACATAGAGTGATAGACTTGCTATTGTACAGACTTAGCGAGTTTCATGATTTGCCACAGACTAATTGCACTCCTCTTACGAATTTCTCCTGCGTTATGTGTTCTCATCGAAAGGTTTCCTCAAAGCTCCTTAAAACTAACTTGTTCCTTCGTGAATGGGGTCAAGGACCCGTCAAAGCTTCTTATTCTAATGGGATCAGTCAGTTTGCCTCGGCAGGATAGATACATCTATGTTTCGTGTCATTTGACCCTCGGTAGTGCACAAATTATGATGAGATCGGGTCGTTCGCCTCGGCAGGATTATGTACCACACTCGCATGAGAGCGGACTGTTCGCCTCGGCAGTGTAATAGATGTTATCTATGGTTCATGACGTTCGACCCTCGGTAGCGCACATATTATGATGGGATCGATTCGTACGCCTCGGCATTTTTATAAAATACTCATGGAAATCGTGCGTAATATCTGACAAGCAGTCAGTGTATCTACGAGTCTTCCTGATTTGAATTATGACAAACTATCTGGTGAGGTTCATTATATGTATATGCTCCGATTGAGGAGGTAATTGTTAATTGAAATCTTGAGTCTATTATAGAGAGGAGGATCGTATCACGTATGTACACTTGTTTAATTCGTTTATTTACTCTGTCCCATATCTGTTTACTTCTTACTGTATTTGTCTTATTGGATCACTAGTAAGTGTCGATATCGACCCCTCGTCACTACTTCTCTAGGGTTGGGCTATATACTTACTGGGTACGCGTTGGTTTACGTACTCATGCTACACTTGCTGCACATTTTTGTGCAAGTACATATATATCTGGTGATCTTTTGGGCGCAGAGGCGCGGCTATTGCAGGGACTTAGCGTGAGCTGCATTTCACGTTACGATCTGCAGAGTCTCTATCAGAGTTATTTGTATTGTCTTGTCTAATTTTTATCTCAGACAGATGTTGTATTTTATTTTATTTCCTAGTTGATACCCATGCACCTGTGACACCGGGTTTTGGGGTGAATATGGGTTGTCCTTTATTGTAGTTGTGAAAACATTATCAATAACCCTATAAAATCTATTTCTTATTATTTAATTAATGAAAATTATAATTTCAAAGATATTAAAATGAGTAATTAAGTTAAACATTCACTGTTGGCTTGCCTGACAGCGATGTTAGGCGCCATAACGTCCTCTAGTGGATTTTGGATCGTGACAGTGGCATTCTTTCACTTGTTGTGGCTCAGTGGGGGGGTAATTTTTGACCCATTTAACTGATCTGACCCACTCCCTTTACCTTATACCCACTCTTTTAACCATATACCCATATATTTTACTCGTCTTCTTTTAGAACCTATGTCATCAGGTTGCTCATATATCTTCTTCCCCAAAATTTCTCCTTTTCAACTAATTAATTCTTGGAATCTTGTGGTTGTCTGTAAAAGTTCTGCCTTTATTGAATAACAAAAAGTTCAAATGTCTAAAAATTTTGTCTCTTCTGGTTAGTCGCATCGTTGTGGCTGTGGTTTAATTGCAAATTATTTTATGGCTAAGACTTGTTTGAACGGTGGTCGTTGATTCTACAAATGCCCTCGTTTTGACGAGGAAGCTTCATGTGGTTTGTGGGAATGGCGGGATGAAAAGATGCCATCACATGTGATGATGTTAATCCATAACTTGAATTCTTCACTGAAGTCAGTGGAAGTTGAAAGAAATTATTTGAAGAAGATGGTGGCTAACTTGGAAGATGTTGTTTCTGCCGAAAGACTGAAAATTGAGAAAATAATGGAAGAGATGGAGGGAATTAATTAAGCAAACTTAGAGAAGGTCGCTAGGATGGAGGATAAACTACAAAATATGAAGTGGTTTATTGTGTTTTCTTGGGTTGTCTTTGTGTTGGTGCTAGTTTTCAAGATGATGTAGTGTAGTTAGGTTATATTGTAATTCTGTCGAAGTTGTAATTTGCAGATGTTTATCGATTTGGTTCACATGTTGTAATTCTGCAGATGTTGTAATATTGCATTTGTAATGGTTCTCTGTTGGTATGAAATGAAGTTTTTTACCATTCTCTTCACTCTCATACAATATTTTGCATACATGGACAATCACTAAGTCAAATAGAATCATCTATTATAAATAGACAAGAAGAACATTGCCATTAACCGAGTAGAAAACATACATTGTTTCAAGATTTAAGCCCAACAAAATATTGCAGTTAGACAAGTAAATGTGTGGTCCAAAAACTTGTACCACTGTCACAATATTTACTTGTCTAAAAACCTAGAACATGAACAAACATCATGTAGTCGAACAGTCATGCAAAAAAAGGATTTAAATGTATATTACATTCATTATTTCTTTTTACACTACTTCCCCTTGACGCTCCTCTTGCCTCTTGTAACTTTAAGTTTACCAATTTTTTTCTCTTTCACACCCAATAGTTGAGTTGTTGTCATTGCCTCCTTCCCCTTCCAGGTAGTTCTCTTTGGGGAGTATGACAGTTTTGTTGGTTGTAAGCTACCAATGTGATCACCTGTGAATGGTATCTTCCTAGTCCCAGAATTTTGTTGATTCGTATGCTGAAGTCTAGTCTTAATATCAAAGATAACCTTAGGCCTCAAAACTGGGTCAACTTCTGCACCAAAGTCTGCTTGAATAATCCTTCTTATGGTCTGAATATTCTTACTTAACATCTGAGTTGCCTGGGTGTACTGACCGGATTACTGACTTGGCATATGAGTGTAGTGATTGGATTGCTAACTTGGCATCTGAATGTACTGACTGGAGTGCTGACTGGACAACTGACTTGGTTGGCTAGCCTGACTTGGCATTTGTTGGTCTTGTGCTTTAAAACCCGAATTAGGGACTATGAAAAATTCTGATTCTTGGTCTTCAGTTGTCTGAGTGTGGTCTTGCACATTCTTGGACTGTAAGTATAACAAAATATATTGTAAGTACAAAAAACAGATTGTAAGTATAAACAATAGATTGTAAGTATACCTTATTGGCTAATGGACAACTTTTTCATTATGGTTTGGCTTGCCACAAAAACCACAAGTCATCTGAAGACCCTTCCTAGATGTTGACAATTCTCCTTGCCTTTTCCTAGCTTCATCCTTATCTCTGACCTTTTCACTTTAGGTCTACCAACCATATTTGCTAATGGTGGTGGCTCCATGGCTTGGTGTGGCTCAACTTTCCACAATTTTTCACCTGTAACAGGTTGCAGTTTGTGCTGATACACCAATTTTCAAGCTTGTTTGGAATACCACCAGTGAATTCCAAGTGTTGGGTCTTGTTTCTAATAGTTGAATGCCCTACTAACATGAGCACAAGGGATTCCAAACAAGTCTCAAAGTCTGCATGTGCACCTTTGTTGCTCCAGAATCACTATGTGCCTGTATTCACCTTCACTTATTTCAAAACCCTATCTCCATTGAAATTTCCCTTGCACTTTGAAGCCATCTCTCTATAATCATCGTATAACTCCATTGCATATGGGTTGTATTCACCTCTCCAACTGCTAACTTCATTTGCTTTATCCTTTAGTTGATTCATCGCCTTCAATTATCAACCAGTAAACAAACAGTTAGTCAACAATAGACTATTTAACAAGCAATTGTCAATTAGTAACATAGTAAACAAGCAGTTAGTCAATTATTCAACAATAACTAACAACAGATTAACAATAGACTTCACCTTCACTCTTATATCCTCAAGCATATTCACAATTGGTTTATGTCTAGCTTCAAGAATCCAAGAGTTTAAAGACTCTGTAAAGTTGTTGTCAACCATTGAGTTCTTACATTGGGTATCAAAGTAAGCTCTACACCAACTTACTGGAGGATATTTCAACAAGTCCCAAACAATATCCTCAGACACTTCACCTAATTGTTTCAACATATCCTTAAATTCTTCCTCATATGTGTTGATACCCAATTTTTCCTCAAATTATTTTTTAAATTTGCATATATACCTTTAAAATCGGGTTTCCATAACAATTGATATTTTTCCATAATTTTCTCATATTTTTACAAATTTATTTCCAATTTATCCAGTATTTTTATCTCTAATAATTAATTATAAATTGCATTACAAATAATTTCAAAGACATCTCTTGACTTAATACATTATTTTGACCTTGGTAAGATCAAATTATTTCACAATTAGCCAGATTGGCATTCTTTGGCTATAATTGCAATAACTTTGCAATTATAGCCCAATCATATATTTTATGCTATTTTGGCCCAACAATTAGTCATTTTATATTTTAAATACTAATTAATCATGTTAATTTAATTTTATTAAGCATCTATTCTATTTTAATAATTATCAGCTATTTTTATAAATTATTTATCTATTTTTATGGGGTATTTAAAAAATAGCCATTTTTTCATTTCAATTATAACCTATTAAAACCAGCCCAAACCCCAATTAAAATAACCCAAGCCCAAACCTCCACCTAACCCGGCCCAGGTCCTCTTAAATCCTGGCCGTTGATCATTTTGATCAACGGCTCAGATTACCCGTTTCCTTAATTAATCATAAACGACCTACCCCAAACCCTCATTCCCCATCTCATTCTATCGTTACACTCCTCCGTCCTCTCCTCTCATATCTCTCAACTCTCTCATCTCTTCGACTCCCTCTGCTAAACCTAGCCCCTTCTCCGGCCGTTGCTTTGTCGGTAACCATGGTGGTCTCACCACCCCCCCAGCCTATGACTCTCCTCCTACACCGGATTGATGTTGTCCCGAGGTTTTCAAGCGAACCATAGGCGGTTCACTTACCCCCCATGATCTCACATGCCGTTCTCCGGCCATCCATGGTCGTCCGAGTAAGAGTTCCTCATTTTTCGGCTAGAACCAGTGGTTCTTTAGTCGGTTCTCCTTCTTTTTAGGTTGTCTCTATGAAACTCTAACTATCAGTCTCTGATTTTCATAGATCTATAACAGATCTTGGCTTATTCCGAGCTATTTTTGGTGTTTTCAAAAGGTTTTCCGATTTTTCATGAAGTGACTCTTCACCTTCTAACTAGGGTTTTCAAACCTCTTTTCAAAAATGATTTCCCTTCATATTGTAATTATTATATTATGATTTTTATCATGTTTAAGATTTATTCGAGCCTTTTCCCTTTGTGTATGAGTTATTTCGTTAAAAACCCAAAAGTCTTAGCTTTCACATATGGCTCTGAGTTTGTTTACAACAATGTGTTCATTTGTTCTATTGTGTTCACTCTGTTCTCTTGATTATTCTGTAATTTCGTTATGTTTTACCCCATAGTTCTTGTTAGGGTTTCCGGTTGCTATTATCATGCTTAATCTGTGATTCATCTCTATTCATTGTTTATCGATACCTCTAAATCTTCGCCTTTCCTGTTTGTATTATGCTTATTCAGTGATTCATGTCATTGTCCTATGTAAACCCCTAATTCCGTGTGATTTTACCCTGTTTTAATCACCATGGTTTTTGACTCTCTCCTATTATGTGTTTACTTTGTATAACCTATGTTGATTCTTAAATCAATACTAATCCTATTTCGAATCCTTAATTTTCTGTGATTGATTTCCTTTAATTGATTTCCAGTGATAATCTTTACGACTATTAGTTATTTCTTGCTTTATTGCTATCAATTGATTCTTACAGTAGTGCTTTAATGAACCTGCCCCCAATTTCCTACTATATGCTTACTATGTATGAATCTTTCCTTATTTGCTTCCTTTCCTTACTTGTAACCTTTTCCTACCGTTGGAGAGTTAACTCCCTTAATTAAGGAAGTACCCATACTATTCTTAAACTGATTGATTCGGATTCCCTTAATTGCTGCCTGACTCTGATCTGCACCTTATTTACTACTGTTTTCAAAGCTATATATACACACGCCTCTTATTTTCCAAACACAGGACTTGATCTGCTAAAATCTCTCTCTCACACAATTAAAAAACTCTCCTCTCTCTCTTTTGTGCTAGTTACTGCTATTCTAAGTTAGTCGGCTGCAATCCAAGGCTAACTATTGTGCATCTCCTACTTCATGTTTGTGTTACTGCTTTCTTCACTTCACTAGTATGTTCTAATTTAGATTTCAGTCCTCAAACCAGCATGTTTCTATCACTGTTGTAATTCAGTGTGTTTCTAATTTGCTTTTACTTAGTATTCAATATGTATATAGGATCCTAAACTCCCCTCTGCATGTTAATTTAGGCTTTACTTGACCAACATGTTTCTGTATACTTAGTAGGGGTGGGCATAAAATCCGGAAAACCGAATTCCGAACCGAACCGAATTAATTCGGTAT